>JAVDBV010003594.1:0-14431 GCA_032619315.1 Piper longum
ATAAAAACATTGTTTTAAAAAATGTTAATATTTTAAAAATATTAATCACAAATAAAAAAAACTTCCCTCTAATAATAGTACTCCACATATAAAAACTTGTGGAATTGGAAGAAGATAAAATGACTTTTGTGGCTGCAAGCCTGCAACCTCACCTCCCTTCGCCAAGACTCCATTTTTTTGGGTCTCCTGCACCTCTCCTCTGCTGGGTTGTCTGCCGCTCATTGCAAGATCACACCTTTCTCGCTTCCTCCATGGCGTCGCATAGACCCGTGTGAGGAGGAGCGGCTTTCCACGCCTTCAACCTTTTCTTTCTTTTCTTGGTATAGCAGTAATAGAGAGTGTGCAATCAGCAATGTCTCTTCCCATTTATACCTGCTTTGATTCACCAACCGCCTTTCGCCTTCTTCTCCCTTTCACGCCTTCACCCTCGTCTTCATCTTCTTCTTCTTCCTCTCGCCGCCGCTGCGTCGTTGGGCCGCACCTCGCCATGCGACGGAGGCGGCCACGGCCTTCCCCGGCGCCCGTCAGAGCCGCCGCCGGTGACCCTCCCGTGCCCGCCCAGGAGAATAAGGTGATTACTGGTGTCCTGCGTTCTTTTCTGGAATTGGATTTTGCTTGTTATTGATGCTTTTGAGCAGGAAGTAGGCAAGTTTTTAGTACCAGCCTGTTGATTATTAGTGTGCACTAGATCGGCCGAGGATTGATTATCCATTTGGTACAAAGCATGAACCTTTTCGCACTTTTTTATTCTTTTTGAGCAGGAACAACGTTATTTTTTTGATTGTGCAGTTGTGCATTTTCAATGTGCATTGGCCACATGTAAAAAACTGTTTTTCGAATGTCAGTACTCGCCATTACATTAGGCAAGCAGAGAGTTTTCGTCTTTCTTGAATGGACTTTGCTTGTTGTTTTCCGGTAAAATTCGGTCCTTTCCTACAATGAATGGTGTTTTCTCAAGAGTAATAGGTCGATATTGCTGAATTCATTTCTTGTTCTCGGAGCATCGAAAAGTGCCTAAATGATGATGTGATGTGATTAGGATATAATGTGGAACCGAATATAGTATGCTATGGAGCTTGATGTTAAGTTTTGTTAGCCATGGTGATTTCTGGGAGGTACATGCCTTTTGATTTGGAGGAAACATAGAATCTTAGTTGCACATTTTCTTGCAGATATTCACGCATATATGTTTTTTGCATTCTTGTACCCACTTATTGTTTTATATTAAGTTTATTTGAAGTGATTGATATTTTTTTTAGGAATTTATTCCGTTAGATAGATGCTGTGGCTATTAAATCTTCATCTTCTGCTCCTTATTCCAGCTAGGCTGGCGTCAAAGACATGAAATTTGTGTCACAATTGATTGCTTTATATTTAAATCAATGGCACAAACCATACAGAGGTGAAATGGCAAGTTTTTACCCGGTACCCTTCTTATCACAATCCTCGAAAGAGGGGATAATGAGATGAAGGCTAAAACTTTAACATGCTTATCAGCTTTCTGTATTGTTGGACAGGATTGGTGTCATGAGATGATTGTTAATTCAATACTATAAATATTACTTTGCTGCATGCTTCGTAGGATGGGGTGAGAATGGCATCGGATATTCAAACCCTTTTAAGGAGATTCTGGAAGGTCGCAGCTCCTTATTGGTCATCTGAAGACAAGGTGCAAGCTAGATTGAGGCTTGGTGCTGTCTTTGCTCTCACTTTGGCAACAACTGGAATTAGTGTTGGGTTTAACTTTCTTGGCCGAGATTTTTATAATGCACTTGCCAGTAAGTGGGCTTTTCTTTTTTTAGCATGATGGTTTAGCTTAATCGATTTGTGTATGCATTAGTTTGTATTTGTTGGGATGATATGCTTGACTGTGTAATTGAGGGTGTTCAACTGATTTCAACTTCCTTAGACAAAGATCAAGAACAATTTACGAGACAGCTTCTGTATTACCTGGGGGGATTTGCCGTAGGCATTCCGGTGAGCATATTGCTGCGTTCTTGTAGGTATTGCTCTATGAGCCATATAGGCAGTCAACAAGTTTTAGCTTCCTTTTTTTTCTTCTAGTTTTTGTGAAGCTTGAGTTTTTATTTGGACTGGCATCATAAGTATATTGATTATTATTTGATTATATGCGGTAGTAAATAAAATTTAGTAAAAACTGCAACATGTTACTCTATGTATCACAGTCAAATTATGTCAACATCCTTCAGGCGATAAGTAGATTGGCCCAAGTGCCCTCAAAATGTTTAATTAGCTATTAAATAATTTGTATAGAGCTGTTTGGACAATGCTTATTGGCAGGCTGTTCAATTATTTAGGCATTCAACAACGTTAATGCCAGACCAAAAATTATATACTGGTTGTGTATTTTGATAAGTTATGTGTTGGCTTCCATCATACCATGAAAGAACCCAATGAAGCTTCTTATGTTACAGCTCACTAGTTTTGATTAATCTTCTTTTTGGCAACCATTCTTTTACTTATATTTGTTATTTTTCCATGCTAGTTTTTTGTTCTGAGAGACTATGCCAGGGAAGTTCTGTCGTTAAGATGGAGGTCGTGGATGACAAGCTATTACATGAAGCGCTATTTTAAGAATCGAACATTTTATCAGATTCAGTCCCAATCAATAATAGATAATCCTGATCAACGAATTGTGGATGATTTAAGTGCTTTTACTGGAACAGCTCTTGCCTTCTCGTTGACACTATTCAATGCAGCCGTGGACTTGATATCTTTTAGCAACATTCTTTTTGGGATCTATCCACCTTTGTTTGTTGTTCTTTTTGTGTACTCCATTGGTGGCACTGCTATTAGTGTATATCTTGGGAAGGTACATTTTAAACTCTTCATGTCTTCGTTGATATATGATCTTGTGGCTTTCAATTTGTTATTTTTTCTTGTTTTAATCAGGATCTAGTCACACTAAATTTTATGCAAGAAAAGAAAGAAGCAGATTTTCGGTATGGACTTGTTCGTGTAAGGGAAAATGCAGAATCCATTGCCTTCTATGGTGGTGAAGGAAATGAAATTCAGCTACTGCTGCAACGCTTTGCATCAGCTTTTGAAAATCTTAGTGTATGAATGAGCCACTCTTTATCTTCCATAAACAAAATTTGGTTAACATTGTTATTTATCTCTTTTGCTGAATATGAGTTCTGGAATCTTTATGTTATACCATGTTTGTTAAATTTCTTGTGCCATAATGTGTTCCCACACAATATTCACTGATGTTCCTCAAATGAACTCACTATGTGTCAAATCTTAATTAATTTTAGAGAATTTTGTTGGTTTGCAGGTTCTTAACCCTTGGGACTTGTGTTAAGTGTGTTATTTGAATATATATCTTATACATTCTTTTTTTTTTTTGGTGAAGAAACAAATTTTGTGAGCAAATCCTTGTTGTAAAACTTGAAAAGCATACCATTGATGATGTTAGTTTCCAATATATTACAACTCTGAGGGTAAATGCCACTTTCAAATATCAATGAGATTCTTTAAATGCTAGTCACTGTTGGTGTGTACCATGTCAGCATTTCTTTAACAAGTGCAGCTTTTGAATTAAACTATTGACTACCTTGGTACAGTGAAATGGTTAAATTTAGTCGCCTTTGACATGTTTGAATGTATTCCTTAATAATGTGTAACACAGGAAGAATGTGGAGCTAATAGAATGTTAAATCTGTCACAGCTTAAGTTTTTAGAGGGGTAATTAAGTAAGAGGCGCTCTTTTATAATGACGTGTTGTCCTACTGTTTAGCTAAGGTTGGTTTGGCGGCTTGTATTTTGTATTGCCAATGGATTGTTTTCTCATCAAAATGAATGATCAGAAAACCATACAAACAAAGTGTGAAGCCATCACATACCTTTCCAAATGATATATATACACGTCATGAGACAATTGTTGCTTGAGGAACATTAATATGTTATTTTCCTTTAGAATGTATGTTGCGTTACATATCTTCCACTTGAATTTGAGACTAAAGGCAGTTTGACATATTAAGGCATGGTTACTGTTAGTAATATTCATCATAAAATATCCACGTTATCCCACTTGTAGAAAAGACTGTATCTCTGTAGAGTTACCTACAATTGATTAGGAGACTTGAGCCTGACTCAGGTTAAAGTTTACTTGATCTTTCCCTTGTTTATTCTACTCTGTTACCTTGTATCACTCCCTGTTGCTGCTGCATTTTGTGCGGGGCCAGATATTGGTGTGAAATGATGGACATATTTAGTTTGCTTTCATGTAATTAGAGAAGTAATATATCTATACATGTAGGCTCTCCTTGCAGATTGTCTAGCCTTTAGTATGCTTTTCATTGTCAGTATCTTCAATGAAACTTTAAAGTTTAATGTATTGTATAAATTATGAAGAAAACCTCCTATGTGGTATTACATGATGGTAAATGACTAAGTTGACGGTTCTCCTGTTGATGAAACAGACCATGGCCGAGCTTGGCTTATATATCATTTCCTCTATTCATGTAACTTTTGCTCAGATACTCTGTGAACAAGTTGTTTGTATCTGATATTTACTTTTTCTCCTTTGTCATATGCATGCATTAAGAATTTCAATTTTTTTTTTGTTAGAAAGTAATAATGTTCATGAGCTATTTCTGGCTTTCCCTGCAGCAACTGTTGGTTTCTTCGCGGAATTTGGAATTCTTCACAAATGGCTATCGCTACCTTATACAGATCCTCCCAGCTGCTGTTGTTGCCCCTATGTACTTTTCAGGAAAAATTGAGTTTGGGGTTATAAATCAATCTGTCTCTGCCTTCAACCACATTCTTAGTGATTTTTCTCTGATTGTATACCAGTTCCAATCAATTAGTGCCTTCTCAGCTGTCATTGATCGATTAGGTACAAAAACTAACTCTTAGTTTAGGATTTTTTAATTTTTTAAATCTCAAAATTCATTTCAGACATTATGCTTTGAAGGTGAAGTATGATGGACTGTACTGGGTAATAATATAGTGGGGCTTTTGTAGAATAAAACATGTTTCTTGATGTTACAGAAGCAATTTGGTTACGTACATGCTCTAATTTGTTAGTTAATGTTGCAGAGACTAGTATTTTCTGAAAAAAATGTCTCAATTTTCTTGGTGACTGTATCAATATCGCTGTAAACTTGCTAATGAAATTGGTGTTGCCCAGAGTAGATCCTTTAACAATGGACAGTTGGAGAAGCTTTGACAATTTTTACATTCATAATCAACAATAAGATAGCAACATATACTGAGTTACCTTAAAATTCGTTATGAATTTGGGCAGGGTAGCACTAACCTATTAAAATAATTATGTTAATGCTGTCAATATATTTATGACTTTTAAGGATTTGAAAGAATAAGGTGCGAAAAGGAAATTTTGATCATTAGTTGGAGTGGAAACAGAAATAGCAAAACTTAACCGACGACTGCTGCATAACGCTTGTTGTTCTTGTCAGTTATTGTGAAATGTCTTTTTTGGCTCAAAGAGCTTGAACGATGAAAATACTGTGTAGTTAATTTTGTAATCACTTCTTATTTTTGGAACTCATCAGCTGCCCTTATGTCCAAAAAAATTTCTTCATCTATTTTTCAAAGCTTATCGAATTTAATTATCTAATTTAATTAGATGGTTCTTTCATCTGAAGTGTGATATTTCGTGGATGATGATCACTTTCTCATGAACATTTTCTTCAATTTGCTGTGATTCGTTGTGATAGATCTCTTGCCTTGAGCGGTTGTCTTCATAAAATCCAACACTTAATTTACTGTTGGAAGCAGTGCAATTTATGCTTTTCTATCTTTTTATTCACTTTGAAGTGGTTAAATGCTAGATGTGGTACTGAATTTGAAGTTCATTTTGTCACTGATTTAGTGCATTGTTGATTTGGTGTGACTTAGTGTTGCCTTTTTATAATTTGTCCATACTATTTGGTTCATGAAAGGTTCTTTAATGTCTCCTACTTTTCACCTGTTTTCAAATTTCAGTTTTTGCTTTATGT
This sequence comes from Piper longum, assembly GCA_032619315.1. Lineage (NCBI taxonomy): Eukaryota > Viridiplantae > Streptophyta > Magnoliopsida > Piperales > Piperaceae > Piper > Piper longum. The sequence goes on from JAVDBV010003594.1 coordinate 5,991, forward strand.
TTATTCAGGTGAGTTTGATGATGTTCTGGACAACAGCATCCCCACACCTGTTTCTTCTGATGAACAGAATATTAGCATTCTCTTTACCAACTCATCTTCTTGCGAATCAAATGGATCAGTTTTTGTGAGCAATAAGTTGCTAGAGATTGAGAACCTGACCTTACAAACACCAAAAAGCAAAAGAGTACTCATTGAAGAATTATCATTTGTTCTTGATGATAGGGACCATCTACTTGTGAGTCACATCCTTTGTGTCATCCATGTTAAGTGGGATTTAACCATTTAGTTTGTGGCTGTATGATATTGTCCTTGTTTCTGTTAGATAACTGGCCCTAGTGGAAGTGGCAAGACGTCATTACTGAGGGCTATGGCTGGTCTTTGGAGATTTGGCAAAGGAAGAATAGCATTTTATATAAATGAGGGAAAAGATATATCTGATGAGGACTTAAAAGGCTGTAATGGCAGAAGGGCTTCAGACATTTTTTTTCTCCCTCAAAAGCCATATATGGTTTTGGGAACCCTTAGACAGCAGTTGCTTTATCCTATGTGGATCGATGAAATAACAGCCAATCCTCAGTCTTCTGGTGTTCTTTTTGTTTTCTTTTTGTTGAAAATTACTTAAATCCGTTGAAATGTTGGCTGAACATATTTCTCTATTCCAGGTACTCTTCCATTTTTTTCTCAGGCACAACTGTTGGGAAACTTAACAAAGCCTGCCACAGCTAATTTAGAGCAGGTTTTGAAGGATGTTCGTCTTGGTGATATAGTATCTCGTTTCAATGGGTTTGATTCAGTATATGAATGGTCCAGTGTCCTTTCACTCGGTGAGCAACAGCGCCTTGCTTTTGCTCGTTTACTGCTTGCTAAGCCTAAATTAGTTCTATTGGATGAATCTACAAGTGCCCTGGATGAAGCAAATGAAGTAAGCATCTATCCAATATTTTACTTGCTATTATATATATATGTGATATGCGATAGTAAGATACTGTTAAACATACCCAATCGGATGCATTTCCATATACATGTGTTTAAAGTCAACAAGTTTATTTGGGAGTTGGTTGTTGATTTTAGGGTAGAAGTTACTTGTTAATATTACCCCTTGTGAAAATAGATAGTGTAAATAAATAGATATAGACGATTGATGTGTGTTGATCATTTGAGGTGGTTGTTTCCCTTGATATAAATAACGTGTGGTACGAGCGATATGTGATGAGTCAAGTGTCTTCCAAAAATAATAAAAGAAAAAAGGAACCAAAAACGATCAACAAGTTACATAAGACAGCAACTAAGACTAACTCAAATTTTCAAGTTCTTCAATAATAAAGCCCTTTACATGGAATAGGATCCATGTTCCTGACCCTAGATTGGGATAAGGTGGAAGAAGCAGAAGAAGATGATTAATGTGAGTCCCTGAATGCATTTGATCCTGTTTCCTAAGATGTTTAAATGTTGACTCATTTTGCAGGCTCATCTATACAAGCTCATTGCGGATGCAGGGATGACGTATATTAGTATTGGTCACCGACAAACTCTTTTTAATTACCACAACAAAACATTACGAATATTCATGGTGGATTCTGAAGAAGGAAGCAAGAGGAATTGGCAAGTTGAGCCTATATGTCAGCCTGATGCACGTGAAATCAACACCTTAAAATTGTAAGCATCCAAATTCATGATGAAGATATGGCTTGAGCTCCTGGGAAAAATGTGCAGGGACATCATATGAAATTCAAAGAAGGCAGTTCTAATGAATATTATTTTGGTCTACAATGCTTTAAGCCAGGTGACTGCCACAAAAATGTCTTTTTGATGGAATACAAGAACCAGATTTACTGCCAAAGTAGTCCATATCCTTATATGGTGGACAGTAAAGTGCTTCTCAGAAACAGTATAGAAGTTCAAGTATGCAACGCCATGGTGCTATTCATCATAACAAGGCTGTTTATGGTGCTCTTTTTGGAGATTGAAGTTTTCCCTGCTAGCTGGTCACTACATACTTCGGAACGAATTTGGATGAAATCCTTGATATATGTTTTTGTTGTTTTCTGTGACATAGTTGAGTATATGGCTAGTGTTTTTGCTATATTTCTTAGACGCGTGGCTGATAGCCTTGTAGTGATGAAAACTTGTGTTCCTTTGTTGTAAGCAAATCACAATTTAGTGGCTCAAATCATTATTATTATTTCATTATATATGATGATAATTCTCATGATACAGTTTGCAGATATATGTTGGATAAGAATTGATCTTTATTTTTCTTCACTAACTAGATTCCTTGTCCTGAAACCAAACTCACTGTTCTTTCTCTCTTGTGTATTTGGTAATTTAATATGCCTAGGGTATGCACAGCGAGCGACCTTTGACTGTGCTACCAGTAACAGTAAGTACCAAAAGTTTATGTATTGACATTGACGGTAACAGTACCAAAAAGTATGAAAGAAAAGTGTAACAGTATTTGGGCATTAACCTTAACAGTAACAGTATTTGGCAATTAACATTAACAGTAACAGTACCAAAAGTTTATGTATGAAGGAAAAATGAAGTCAATAAGATGCCCAACTCCTTGATGTGTATGAAGAAGCTGCCTTGGTTGACATCTTAACCACTCGCGACATAACCGAAGTTTGAAATGAATCAACATTGTCTCGTCCCAATCGACTGGTCTTATCCGACAATGTCGGCGTTCACGCGTATACACAGAAACAAATGCTTGCGTCCAAAAAACCCATGCTTTATCATCTCTAGTATTCCATATTCCAAAAATGATAGCTTTGAAGTCCGTCACCCAAAGCTTTGAATCAGATGATGATGATCTGATGTTAGCTGCTTTGCCTTTCACTTTCATATATAGTGCAAATCAAATTATACTTCGGTGACAAGTATGTGTTGGTAGACCCAGGATTACTCCTCTTATTTCCACGTATACATGTATCTTTGATGATTTCACAGGTCCTACGCATATCTTCATCTTTTATGTATGTGTCCTTTGAAACAACATAATAATTGAAATGATTCTCTTCTGTGCCTTTCATGGCCGGGAACTAGTAGCATGCATGGATGTCTCCCTTTGCTTTGTGAAATTCAACACAGCACAACATGGAGGGTCCATGTGTATATATTTTACTCCTCTTAGTACTCAAAATCATGTGCTTTGATCTACCCTCCTCAATAGGTAATGTTTCCTCTTACATGTAGGCCTTCTTGTCCTCACCTTTCCTTGCCTACCCATCTTCTATTAATGCCTGATAATTGGGACGGTTGAAAGCTCGACCGAGGTTGATGATCACTTGATTAGAAGTTCAAGTCGAAGTCAAGTGACGTGAGTTTGCGCTTGTGTAATTCGAAATGTTCCCTAAAAACTAGATTGAAATATCTTAATTCCTAGAACCAAACAAATTGAACTTGGCTAGACTCGCCGACGAAATTTATGAGTATCTCATTTGTAATTAGGATATGAAGCTGTCATCATGGATCATTGCCACCATGCAATATGACCTTAGCCAGAGTACGTATAGATACACTTGCCAAATGTTGATCTGTTGTTGGAGGGAAGGTGGAGCTCTTGACATCACGGAGAGCACAGCTAGAATTTCCTCAAGATAAGCAAACCGATAAGGATGCGCGTAAAATGTTTACTATATTATGAAAGACGTCAAAAGCAGAAGCAGTTCAATATACTACCGTCTTAGCCAGGTGCTACCATGTTACCGGTCTTGTAGTATCATCAACACTGGCATATTAGAAACACTGGATAGACAACATCTTAGGTGTAAACATCCTCTTCGTCAACCATCTGTTTTCTTTTAGAATAAAGCATTAAATTCATGTAGAAACTTCTAGTCAAATCACAAATGGCATCTTATCTCTTGTCGTTCTCAGACTAGAAAACAATATATTCTTCTCGGTTTGCAGTTGGTTCAAACCTTGATACATTGTGCACCAGCTTGAATACCCATAAAATTATCCTGTAAGCAATAAGATCCAGAGGACTAATGATCCTAGACATATATATGAGCAGTACTGTAAGTAGGAGATAAATTTAGATGGGGGGTCTCTGATAAGTATGCATGCGTTTTCTTATTCCAAATTTGAGTCGGCAGGGCAGCGAGAAAGGAAGAGCTAGGTCCGTGTTCTTGGGTTGCCCCCCACATGTGTTGCATTGACAAACCTAATTGAAGATTATATATACAAATGTTTGATGGATGAGAGAATTGAAGGTGGTTGGGTATGGTAGTTAGTGAGTCGGCCTCACACAGGAAAAGCAAGGAAATAAGAGGCCCACATGCAATCTAGGAGAGTGTGTGAGAATCAAGGGAACACCAACACCTTAATTGCCGCCCCCCTCGCCCATTAAACTTTTCATTGATCAGGTTTTAACATACAAAATAAAATATAATGTTCCATTAATTATTCTGCTAATAGAGGATATTCAAAAGTGTATATCTATTGTAAGACTTCATGATTATTGTGGTTAAACTGACGAGCTGACTGACAATCATGGCATACATGAAATTATTAATTATATAAATTTCAAGAATACCCTCTATGACAATCTACCCAACTACAAATTTATAGGCTTAATTTAAATCATATATATTTTCAAAATGATTAGCACAAGTTAATGATGTGCTCCACGAATAAAAATATTAGATTTATTCATCTCAATAGGTATTAGTATAAAAATAATTTTAAGATTTTTACGATACAGAGGAAATTCAACCCATGTGCCTAAACTAATATGATTCTGGGTCACTCTAAGACCAGCAACTCGGCCCAAATTATAAATTTATGGGGTTAAGTCATATTTTAAAATGATTAGTATAAATTAAAGATGTATAAGCTACTAATATATTAGATGTTAAATATTTACTACTTATTGAATGTAATATTAGTTTTTAAGAATTTTACTCCGTTTATTGTAATTGTATATTACCACCTTATTTAAGCGCCTCACCTTACAGTTGATTTTTGTCCAAAAATATAACCGCATTTGCTCAAAGAAGGCCACCATTTAATACAGCACTGGAGATCTTAATAAGTCCCTATGTTTACAGTGGAAAAATGCATAATGCAATGACATTAGATATCACACTCGTTAATACATACATGTACAGTATATCATTCTCTTGTAGATAATCTTAAATAACATGTTGGACTAAATGTAAGTCATGGGCCCCAATTATCCAAATGAACCAAAGTGTTTCGTCATAAATTTCTGCCTTCTCTTCTTGACTTTGTCATGGACAAAATCACCTTGACAAAGAAAGTTAGTACTGGATAACTGGATAATGCAGATAATGCATCAATTCAAGGAGAAAAAACATATATATATATATATATATATATATATATTGAAGAAAAAAAACTATAAAATATAAAAACTTTTAAGCATGGGACGACCAAACTTCTAATTATATAAAAAAAATTGAAAGTGTAAAGAAAACCCTGAGAAAATAGAAATTAATGGAGGAGGGTACACTGTTATGTCCGAAAAAAACAGAGGTGGGAATGAAAAAAACAGAGGTGGAAGAAGGCCTAACAAGGACAGAGGACGTGGTTCCTACGTCGCAAAAGGCCTCCTCTTGTGCGGAAAAAGCGAAGCAAGACTGTACTGCTTCACGAGGATTCAAACGTGGCGATGACAGTGCAAAATTTACTCGTTCAACTCATCAATTCATGCCCAATATGATGTTTTCTTCAATTTGACTCTATCACAAGGAAAGTATCCGCATGCAAGTTGTGCGGCCATGTCCTGCAAACCAAGCTCACTGTGATGAGGAGCTCGTTAAGTCATCTTGTAGAACAAGTCTACCCAACAGTAGTGATCGGGTTTTTTCAATTCTTTGGGATCAGTTGGATGATAAAAGATAGTGTCCGAATAAGCGCTTACTCCGACGGTTGGTGAATTGAAGCCATGACTTTAGGATTCTACATGGAAGGCATGCATGTTTCATGACATAGTTGAAGTACTAAATTCATCAAACAATACGTGGATCTGGCGTGGATGCGTGCTTGTACGTATATATTGGAGATCTTTATTTGAGTGCTTGTGTGTATATAGTGTATGTATTATTATACATGTACATGATGTATGCGAGAAAGTTTGTTGGTACCAAACGTGTAGAAAATTTGTGTGTGAATATTAGAGTAGTGCATGTTCATAATTAAGCATTATACATAATTAGATAAGAGAAGTTTAGTGCGCGGTTGCCCATAACATTTTGGTTTTATTCGTTGTGAATATGTTAGCATTGCTTCTGGTTCCGTAATATTTGCAAACACTCGTAGATAGCAGGTGTAGATATTGAATTTGAGATCAAGAACATATGCATTACTACTTGTAATTAAGTTTCTACATCAGTAATGAACATTTCGTATCACCGTTAAATTCAATCATCATAATCGCTTTGATAGTGTATATATATATACTATGAAATTCTTTTTGCTCTAAATTTTAATCTAAGTCATCCGATTATAAGAACGGCAAGATCTATTATTTCAAAGAAAAAAAAATTAAACCTTTCCCCGATAACACTGGCGGCTATCGAGCGGTTGTGCCGGCCCCATCCGATAGCGGGCGGCCATGTTTAGTCGCCCACTGGCCAAATCTGATTACGGGGTGTTTGAACATGGCTTGAAGTGCGGCATTATGTGATGGCGAATAGACTTGGCCGACGATGACGATGGCCATATCAGGTTGCACAGTAAAATAAAAAAAAAAGTTAAGTTATCAACCCCACCTAGATTGGTCGGGGGATAGCCAAGTCCTGCTCGAGACAATTGGACCTAACTAGAGGGGGCCAAATTAGGCTTCGACTAATAACTTTTTTTTTTTCACTATGCAACACGATCAGATTTGGCCGATGGGCAATCAAACAAGGCCACCTGCAGCTGGATGTAGCCGACACAGGTGCAAAGTGATCGTCGACGCCGTAAGGGAGTTTAATTTTTTTTTAATAAAAAAAGATTTTGACTTTCCTTCTAAGTGAATGACTAGTATTAAAATTTGGAGAAAGAATATTTTTCATCGTTTGGCCAATAAATAATTTATCACCAATACAATAGGTCTTCCTATAGAAAAAGATAAAAAATCGGTGATATGCACGGCCAATTGTAGTTATTAGAGTGGACTCTAATTGCAAGAAACTGGCAACAGAATATTATTATTTCTGATAAACTTAGGCTTAATAAATTATGATTTTTTGTCTTAAATAATAAAGTCTGCGTACTCTTACAACATGATTTTTTTTGAAAGTCGAACCTACTTATTTAAATTATTTAATAGTAATGTTTATTTAATAGTCCAACAAATTAGGTGAAATATTTGTATATATGTGCTTACAATAATTACCCTGTGAATCTAAATATTTCGCTGCTTCCAAATAAGAATACGTCAAGATAAAAATTTGTCAGCTAAACATGTCTCTTTAATGGTCAAACACCGTGCACCATAAGGCGTTCCAATTAGGGCAAAATTATTTAGTCATAATTAATTTTATCTTTTACAAAAATATAATAATAATAATAATTACAAGAAAATTAAAATTTTTCTTTCAATAAACTTAAAATACATTATAAAATCACGGAGAAAAGTTGACGGGCAAAAAAATTCCTGCGGTTGAAGGGTGAAAAAAGTAAAAAAATTGGTATCTAATCATCTTCAAATATATAGATAAAGACTAATAATATTTTATAATATTAAAATTGATGATATTAGTGTTTTTCTAGTAGTTATGGCCAGGTAGTATTAGATCTCTATTGTGTGAAGAACGGCACAACAAACAAGTTTCACCATTTTTAAGGATATATATAGTTTGTATTTCTGTCTTTAGATTTTTTTTTTTTTATTTATAAGGAGCAAAGTTGGAAAGAAATTAAAAAGCGTAAAATAAAAAAAAAGGAGCAATGGATGTTTCGTGTTTCTGAGCGTGGTTTGTTGGCACGTACGTAGTCAGTCGTAGACAACCTGCCCGCTTGCAGGTCTGCGGGTCCCGCACTTCCTCGAGTAAGACCACCCAACCGTCAACTGTATCTGGGCCCCACGTCGATCAAACCCGTGGCCACGCGTGGCCACGGGTTTGATCGACGTGGGGCCCACGCCAGCCGTGTGACAAGGAAAATCCTGAGGCGGGCCCCGCGGAACGCCTCCCATGCCGGGATCGCCGCTGGTCCGGCTTGGGGGGCGTGATTAGCAACGAAGGTAGGACGGAGGATGACGCACGCCGCACAGGCGTATTCGTACGTGTTGAATCCCCGTGCTCCTCTTGCCGACGAGCAAATCAAAGATGTAGTAGTACTCCTCTCCTCATCTTAATTAATTTACGTTTTCCACGTTGATTATGGGTGTAGTGTACTTGAAAATTAAGCAAGGGAAGATAGGTCAATGGGTCAAGTAATTTGACAGAGTTAGACTATACACACACATATATATATATATATAT
>JAVDBV010003595.1:0-17246 GCA_032619315.1 Piper longum
TATATATATATAGAGGTGTGTTTCTGGCACGTCCATCGCATATTTATAATTTAATATGAAGGCTGTTACATACGAATTTTTGTAACACAGTGGTCACAATTTTTCCCTATTGACACAAGCGCTCTTGTAAAGGTTTTCATTTACACTGGACTTTGTCATCATGGGTTCAATTTTTCAAATTGTTAACTCTTTAGCATCAACTCCATTTTAAGGCTTCTAAAGTTTTGTATTTTATATGGTTTTTATCATTCTTTTCTTATCTGTGCAATGTCCTTTTCTAGATGAATTAATACACTTGTACTGTTGTGATTTTGGTTCTCTGTGTTATGTCATTATTATTTTTTGCGTTTTGCTGTTTGACTCTAGGTATTACTTGGTTAGTCCTGTTGAGCATATAGGCACAGTAAAAGATCTCCAGAGCAGGCCGGATGATTATAATCTAGGTAATGATAGCCCACTGAAATCAGTTGATCCTCTAGATTTATTTTTTAAAATTCTTGACTAGGATAAAGCTTTTCTATTATTAGTTGTAAAAACAGTTATTCTCTTGGTCCTTCACAGTTAGTCATATCTTAAGTGTTGGACAGTCCCTTCTTCGTAGAGATGCGCCTGAACCCAGAGTATATTGGTATGTGATATGCATCTTTTATTTTATTTTTTAAAGGGGCTTCTTTCAAGTAATTTGCCACTCTGTGCTCTTCATAGATTTGGTTTTCATCAGCCTCCTTTCAATAGTGTTAATCATCTCCACCTTCACTGTTTGGCTTTGCCCTTAATGCCAAGGCAAGTATAACTTAGGAAGTCCCCCACTCTTTGCAAGTTTGGCTCATTCTTTCTTACTTTATACCCTCATGAGTCATCCATGCTTTTGAGGGGAAAAAAATTTGTTTCAGCTCCATGGAAATAACGAATTTTGTTAAAATTTACTTCAGACTGCTTTTTCAGATGGAGGCATTTGAAGCACCTATCTTTGGGATCACTTGGCGGTTTCCTAGATGCTGAAAATTTGTTGACAAAGCTGAAACCTCCTCAAGTTGCCAACTTGTAATATAGAGCTTCTATGATTGTTTTAGTGCATGTAAGAAAGTGGCATCTAGTACCTTGTCTCAACAGAGAATTTAGAAGTAGTTTCCTTTAATATTTTTTGAGAAGAATATGCTTACTTGTATTGGAAGTTGGGACTGATTACAATGTATAAAATGAGGGAGTTCATGTATTCCTACTTTCTACTGCAAACTATTTCTTTACAGATGATTAGCTATTTGTTGTTCTGCAACCATTCCCTTGGACTATGCAAATGAAATCACCCCTAAATAGAGATTATCGATTAGAACAGATAATCGAGAATTTATGCACTGAGCCTTATGTGTTTGATGGTGGGAATTTATAGGTCTGCACTTCCGATTAATCCATAAAATTTAGATATGTTATTTTAACTCGGTTTCTAAGGGAGTTGAGTTGAATCGATTGAATGGGACCTGTTCAAACTGATTCTCATGTCCTAAACACGATTAGAAACTGATTTATTAGTGATTCATAAATTATCATTATTATGAGATTTTGCATATTTTAATATTTGATAACTATACAATAAATAGATATAATATATATATATATATATATAATGTAAAAGAAATCAACTTATAATCTTCTTATTACTTATATTTTTATCCCTATTTGTAATATTTAGTACTTCAAAGTTTACAAAGCTTGCTCAAAACTATTTTATTTCTATACAAAGATTTACTTCAATATCATTTACATTTTAATTTTATACTTCACAATAAATTAATTTCTACAAAAATATATATGCATTTTAATAATCTTGCCGATTCAATTCCAATTTTTTAAAAATCCAATTTCAATTACCAATTCCGATCTTTACAATGGTTTGGGATGTCTTGATTGAGTTAGTGGTAATGGTTAGATCACAATTGTGTTAACATGATCCACTTGTGTCCAATGCAAATGTTCACATGATTGCATAGATTATCCCATGTGTTGTGCATTACAACCAAACAGGGCGATGCCCAGAAAACACAACTGTACTTCAAGAATAATAACACTATTAATTCCATGGCATTCTCATCATTCCTAATTGCATATTACTTTTATAATTGCCATGTAAGATATTGCCACATGTGTGATAAATATAAGAGATAAATTCTAATTTTATCGATAATGAATAGAATGAAATAATTTCATTTATTAGACGTAGACTTTAATGAGCTTTAATTTAAACTAATTTAATTTAATTTTATTTATTTATATTTTGATTGATTGAATCTCTTATTTTTTATGAAAGAATGAGTTTTAGTGCTCCTTCTATTAATAAGAATAGATTATATCTATAGTGACAGGTGCAACAAAGGCAAATGCATACAGAATATATTGTTAGTGAGTGATAAGCCAAGATACATTACTTAGTGCATGGTTCCTTTTTTGTTATAAAATCAGGGAGAATTTTACCATATATTAGATGAACCAAAAAATGAGAAAATAAATTAGCTGGGATAAATGTGTATATTGATCATTTAACACAATAATAAAAATAATAATCAAAGAACTTACAAACACTTGGGACCCCAATGATATAAGGTATAATAATTGGGTTCTAAGTTAACCCTAATTAGCATAAATGACATAATGAACAAGCCATAGTGTTTGAGGATTACAATATGGACAACATAAATAAGTGGACTCATAAATAAGGGGATTATATTAGATCCCAACCATAGCTGGCCAATGATGTGTTTACTAACTTACGGATGGTAATAGTTAGGCTCCACATCAATATTTTTTGTATATTTTTCAAACATATTATCTATATATTTTTTAATAATTACATGTGTATATTTTACTTTAAATTTATATTTTTTATTTATTTTTATTATTTGTAAGAGAATTAAATGTAATTTGATTCAAATTAGATATCTCAACTTAATTTAAGATTTTTTTATTACATGTATATATTTTAGTTTTAATTAAAATTAATTTCTTTTCTTTATGTTATTTAAAGGAAGATTAAATATAATTTGACTTAAATTGGATATCTTAACTTAGTTAAAGATCCTTCTTGTTTTTAATAATTATTTATATGCACATGGTAAATTAATTAAAATTTTTACTATTTTTTCTTTGCGCATGATAAAAACAAAATTTACCAAACCGTGTTATAATAGTTGAGTTAGATTTTTTAATGTACAATATAATTAATTAATATATTCTTAATAAGAATGACTAAAAACTGGTTAATATTTAATTAATGCTATTGAATAAGAAAGGGTAAAATTGTAAAAATATTTGATTTTTATATAAAATATAAAATATAAAACAGATATTTAATTAATATTTTCTTGATAAAAAAGGGTAAATTTATAATAATACTTAAAGATACATGACACGTTTATAATACGTGGAACCCGTGTTGAGAAGTGTTGTTGAAGCTCAGTTTAGAAACGAATGTTGCTTTTGTATAATTCTAGACCTATACTAGACTCGGTATAGATATATTTAGAAATAATCTAAACAAGATTGAATTTTTTTTAATGTTAAAGCTTGAGTGGTTGTCTTAATTTATTATATATATTGAATGAATAAATAAACATAAATAGATAGTTAACCTTTTTACTTCTATTTATCCAAACTCCAAAGTCTAAAATATGCAAAAAAAAAAAAAAAGTATGCAAAAGCTTGCATGGTTGCATGGAATTTGTCTAGCCTCTTGCTCCAAAAACACAATCTTTGGTTACAATTAAAAGGAACAATCTCAAAGGATCTTCCATTGCACAGGTTCTCTCCCTTTTGTCTCGAGAGCATCGATTGTACAACAAGCGTGTGCATGCCTTCCTTATGGACGAAGCACAGAATACGAATTTTCATTCGTGCAAGCAATTGCCATATAAATAATGTCACCACCACCTTTGCACTCCCTTGTGCCGCGGTGTTTGATATCCTGACCAAACATCTCAAAGGCTCGGTTGTGAGTGGAAGGTGAACGTTTGAAGGAGCTACTGCATATCAAGATCAGCTGCTGGCAAGAAGATGGCTCAGAAGGTGGGCACGGGCGTCGATGGTGAGCAGTCACTACTTGGGAGGCAGATTTCCAAGGTGCCCAAGAAGCGGATGTCACTGAAAAGGTTGAGCTCTAGCTACTTGCGCAAGCTTGGGAGGGCCATGAGGAAGAGAGGGAGGCGCAGCCCGACATTGCAGATGATATTCGAAGGTCCCCATGACGAGCTTGAGGAGCAGAAGGTGACGGCCTTCCGAGAGCTCCTCCTTGCCGAGGGGCGACCTCTTGGGAGATATAACGATTACAACACCCTTATACGGTCTATTTGATCTAGCTACCTCCATTATTTTACGTATTGAATGTTTACTTCCAAGCTTGCTCATTGTTGAATGGATTATGGTTGGAGGTCTGTACATATATGTATTGATTATGCATGGATTATCGATTGGCTTTCAGATTCCTGCGGATGAGAGCGTTTGATATGCAGAAGGCAAAGGACACATTTATCAAAATGCTGAACTGGAGAGACAGCTTTGGGGTTGACGAATTGGTGAGGGTAAGATGTCTGATATAACAACTCAATTAGGAAGTATCATGAGTTACTGGTTTTACTTTGCTTTGTTTTTCTTTTTGGAAATGTAATTGTCGCTGTTTTGCTTTCAGTCTTTCAAATTTGAGGAGTTTGAGGATGTGAAAAAATGCTACCCCCATGGGTTTCATGGGGTGGATAGATATGGCAGACCATTGTACATTGAGAGGATAGGAATGGTCGATCTTGATGCCCTGCAAAGAATAACCACAGTAGAGCGGTTCGCCAAGTATCACGTTGTGGAACAGGAGAAAACCATGAATTTGAGATTTCCTGCTTGTTCTTTTGCAGCAAAGAAACACATTGCTTCCACCACAGCAGTTTTGGATGTACAAGGAGTGGTACGTTAAGATTTGTTAGGTACTTGTGCTTTTAATTGTTTATTTCTTTTTTATCTTGTCCAGCATTTGAGTGAGTAGTGGACTTGGTAAGAGCTGTGATTTGGAGGAATGATATACTTTGCTGAGATTAATGAGGGTTCTTCCGTGAAAACAGGAATTGTGTTACCAATGTTTTAATTATCTAAACAATTGCAATTATATATCTGCCCAAAAATTAGTTGTAAACATTGCAATGCCCTCCTCTTTTTCCCATGATCAAATTCAAACTAGAAGTTATCTTAAGCTGTGGATCACCCTGATAACTAAGATAAATTGTTAGCCATTGCGTTGACTTAAAGGGTTTCATCATTTTTTCTCTATATTGTTTGGGACATGGGTGTTAACATGTTAGGACAGATAGTTGCTTGTTGTCTTTAGCTTCAGGTTACATATTTTCAACGTTCAAGATTGATAGCTTGCTGAATCTTGTAATTACCAAATATAAGTATCTGCAAGAAGATTGATCCATATGGATTTTCTGTATTGATATTTCCACATTTTGCATTTCAAATCAATGTAGGGGAACAATCATTTTAATAAATTGGCGAGGAATATTTTCTTGGAGATTCAAAGAATTGATGCCAACTATTATCCTGAGGTACGAAATCTGCCTGGTGGTTCTTGTTTCCTAAATTTTCATTCCAAATGCCTCTGAAAGTGGGTAGCTAACATAAGCTTTTCTATGTTTTAATCGGGCTTTATTGTCTTGTTTCCATTCTGAACCAAAGCTGATTGAATAGTTATAAGTTGCAGACTCTGCATCAACTATTTATTGTAAATGCCGGATCGGGATTCAAAGTGTTATGGAAAGCAGTGAGGGCATTCTTGGATCCCCGAACGGTTGCGAAAATCAGGGTAATTCTTGTTATCTAAGCAAGTAAAACTGGTAACCAATTAGGGTTTCATTCTGAGAAACTTGTCTGATAACTGTTGATGGTTTCAGGTTCTTGGAAGCAGATATATCAGTGAGCTGATTGAGTTTATCGAACCAAGGTAACATATTTTGAGGAAATGTACATCAATGTTGTTGGATGTCTATAATTACTCGATTTAAATTTCTTTCACAGCAATCTTCCAACTTCTCTTAATGGAAACTGCATTTGTGCTGATTCTGGTGGTTGCCTCATGCAAGACAAAGGGCCATGGACAGATACAAAAGTCACTAATCTATTAGAGGTCTTCAATTTGACTAATACATTTCTTTTCTTTTCTTTTTTTCCTTTTTTTTTAAATACCCAAAGCGCAGAGTATGCTCTTCGTCTGGTAATTTTCTTTAGTTCAGTCATTATCTTGGACCTTAATATTTTGTGCAAAAGGCAATTCCGAGTGACAATCTTTATGTGTTTTTGTCCTTTTTTTCCCCCTGCAATGCTGGTTGCTTTTTTGTATCTGCTTATCTGGATTTTTTTTTTCTCATTAGCAGTGTCTACTTGAAAGAGACCAGGGTTTGGACGATGGTGGAGCAGAAGATGATTCTGATGCAGATGATTTTTCTGAGGATGTAAAATATTAATAGTTTCATTATTGGAAAGAGCTCATAATATTGAAGGTGGTACTTGCTGATGCTTTTCAAATGATTTATGTAGAATGGTCAGCCACGAGGAAAGGCAGAAACTTCAGAGCAGAGCTTTGATAAAGACCTCTATCGCCAACACTTATCACGCAAACTTTTGGAATTGGAAACTGACCTAAAGAACATGAAGATTGTAAGCTATGCCTGATATTCTCAATCAACATGTAATGAATTTTGTGAATGCCAAATTGCTGTAACAGGTCATCTGATTGAATCTTGCAGACATTGCAGGGTGTTCTTTCAACTCAAGAGAAACTTGTGGGTGAAGTGGAAGAACTCAAGGCATTAACAGCCTCTGTAAGAATCGATATTGTATAGACAATTCTTCGATTTATTCCGTTTGCAAGTGTCATCCCATTTTTATTTCATCCAACAACCTTCATCGCCTGGTTTTCTTTTGTTATTTGTTTGCATCAAAAGTTTGAAATTTATTTGAATTGTTGGTTGTACTATATTCATGTAGAACTTCAATGAGTATGATGTGGCTACAATGTGTAAAAGAATGAGGGGCTTGTATTTTCTTCTCTTAATGGATATGAAAACTTGCAGATATGTGCTTGAGAATTGATTATCTTAAACTCCTTAATTAATTATTGTCAATCTGGATGGCCAGATTCTAACTATTTGAGCTTTGTTGCAGCATGGTAATGAATAGTTTTTCAATTACTTTGGATATCAAAAGCATGCTGTTAGAAGGTATCTAAGGAGGGCTGAAGAAATAGGGTAAACAAAAAAATATCTTCCTCTTTTTCAAGAATGTATACTGTTTTCCAAAGAAGAAACTACACCTTTCTATTGAACTTGATCAACACAAACTTCAGGAAAGATCTCAATTGGCTGTCGAATTTATCAAAAAAATCATAATCAACATCCTCATAACACCTCAACCTAATTTATGTTATAGAAGCTCCTATTATAACAAGCTTGATAATGTTGATAAAAGCAAATCCCCTTCCTGTTGTATTTATGAGGATTTAGTTTGTTCCCTATTTTCTCAAGTGGCATCATATTTTATAGTGTTGCATGCTATAAAGAAGATGATGTTATCCTGGTAGACATATAAGATGATTCTATCTTAAAATGAGAAGTCGTAAGAGTTTTTAGTACCTCTGCACCATTCATTGTATTCAAGATGTAAAAATTGCTAACAAAAAAGTTCAGAATAAACTTATGCTTCCTCGTATGATGATATACAATAAATCCCAGAGGAATCCATTACTTTCCTTCTATGAAACTTGCTATGTTTCTGAAATATCTGAACAAAATTATGAGGGCCAGTTTCTGTACCAGCCAGCCCATGCTGAGACCAAACCACTTGCGCCAAGAGAGACAGCATGGTTGCAGAAAGGATTAGGTTCAATGTCAGCCAATGCTATAATCAAGTCAGCAAGGTTTGCAGCAACTGCCATTAATCTCATTATCCTATCATCCCTTATCTTGTTCACCACATCTCTCCTCTCTGCACCCTTCTCATCACTTGGAGAACCATCCATCAAATCCTCCTTCTCAAGGCCCCTCTGCTTTTCTAGTCCTTGTTTGATGAGCAAGAAGTCTGATACAATGAAAAAAACATAACCCACTGACTCACCAAAGGCAGATATGAAGCTCATCCTCCTTGCCAAGTTGGCATTGATCACCCCAATCCTTGCCAGCCACAGGAAATGATCGAAGAAGAAGTAGACCATTTCGCCTGCATTTGCGAAAATCGCGAGTCCCCGGAGGAGTTTCGACGCCCCGGGGCTACGCCGGAGAGTGTTGAAGCCAGTAAGGAACCTGCCTGACCTGAACGCCTTCCTACTCAGGCCTGAGGCCACTTCCCATTGCTTGGCTCTTTGAGCTAAGTCAGGGTGTGTGGCCTCAACATGCCAATGGGCTAGCTTGGACACATATTGGAAGGTCTTCACCAGCTTGTCTATGCCATCTCTCTTTGCCAGGAAGATGACCAACTTGTCAACCGTGTCAGTCATGGCTACTTTGCTCACTGTTAGAGAAGATTCACTCTCCTATGGTTGCCCAGTGATGAATTAAGTGATAATGTTCTATGGAAACAGGAACCATGTTCTTGTCTTAGCTAGTCTTGTCACAATTTTTTTCACCACAAAAAAATCTTTGGAAGATAAATGGTGCAGGTGTATAAGGACTTTGTAATTCTCTGAAAACGGTGGTGGAAAACCATGTTTGTGACATGGGTTTGTTGGCGAAAGAGATTAGAAACCAGAGGGTAATGGCTGTTTGGAAGTATATGGAGTTAGGAAGAAGCTTTCAGATGAATCATGTCCACATCTAATGGCTAAGCATTGGAAGAGGGCACAAAGGAATGCTGGGGAGTGTAGCATATTTGATCCCAGACTCAAATGTGTGGTAACAAATGACCCGTCATGAAACATCTTCTCATGCCTTCTATGGATATTGTTTTTTTTTTTTAATTTAATTTTTTATATTTCAAACCTAACGATAATTCGTGCCACGTGTAATTCTGATATGCTTTTATTATCAGCAAATGCTAATGTTCTTTTATTAGTATGAGGTGAGGTTTTCAAATTGCTCCATGATATCGGTTTAACGGTTATTATTCCGCTTAAATGTGTTTGGTTCTTACCGTAAAAACCTCATTAGAGATATTCTATATCCATGCTAACAAATGTCATAAATTTTCGCCCAAAAAAAAGTGGTCTTATTTTTTCAAAACATTCAATATATAAGTATGAACAAAGTTATTAGTTTGAAAAATAATCAATATCTTAATATTGGCAAAAAATGGATGTTTTAAAAAAAATAAAAATAGGAAAATTTAGCGGTGCTCTAAGTATCCATTGCTCAAGTGTTTGCAATTAAGGCTGCTCATCCGGTGAGTTGAGTCGAGTTTTGGTTAATTTTAACTCGATTCATTTGATTTTAAGTTTGAATTAAGCTAATAAGTATTTATTTCGGTTTGGATCCAAATAGAGTTCGAATTAGTTTGATTTATATTTATTGATACAGTTCTTCCGAATAATTCATAAAAAAAATTAATTATAATTAAATTATTTCAACTTCAATGTAATTATGTATAAAAGACAATTGAATCATCATGCATGTTTTTTTTTAAAAATTATTATCATAAAATAATTTTTATAATTTAACTAAATTTATATAAAAAAATTAAGATAAATATGACAAAAAATCTTATTCCTTACCAAAAACATAGTTAAGCGGAGTTAAGCCGGTACCTCGATTCATTTAATATCGTGTCAAAATTTGCACCGAGTTTTTTTCGACTCACGAACCAAACCTTTACCCATTTAATAATCAAGCTTTAAACAGCTCCACCTGCAATTAATTACGTAGATTGTGAGTTTTTCGTTGCACCCGTTTAACCGAGTAGGACCCATCGACCCGACCCGGCCTGGTCGTACCTTTTGTTTCGCCGTGATCGCGTCCCCGAGTGTTCATCGTCTGGTGACTCTTCCAAATGCGCTACTCCCAGATTGTTTAGATTGGTATTTTTTTTATAGTATTATTATTATTATGATTATGATTATGGTTATGATTATGATTATAAATGTTATTATTATTATTATTATTATTATTTCATATGAGCCTCTTTCATATAGTTTTAAATCTCCAATTTTTGTTACTTGGGTCTTCACTAATTTTCTTGTCTGCTGTTGGTGAGCACTGTTTTTTTTTTATCCTTTGATGTTCCTGTAGTCAATTTTGATGATGGTAGAGTTGATATGAATTATTGTCAGTGACCTCAGAAAAGGGGGAATTTTTTTTTATTTAACTTTATGAATGGGAAATGTTATTTTTTCCTTAATTACTGGAACGTGTTGAAGGGGAGTGTTTGTAATTGGTGTCATTTGCATCTTTTGAATTTGGATTCCATTTTGGGCATCTTCTGGCGTATGCCAGTGATGAGCAGATGGATCAAGTAGATTAAAATATTATAATAATCATAATAATAATAATGATTATTTTTGTTTTTGTTATTATTATTATTATTATTTTGATTTTCTGATGCTGAGCAAAGATTGAATTTTCTTTATGGTAATGAGAAGCTGATTAGGTTATGGATATGGATCCTGGTTTGAGAAAAGTGATTTGTTGTTCTTGTAAGTTCTGATGGGAAATATTTGAAGTTGGTGTATATTAAGGCTTTTTCCCTCTCCAAAGCGGTTGGTGGTAGGCTTATTGAACGAGTGAAAAATCGTGTCTTGTGTTTGCAATAGACCTTGATTCATCATTATCAGACCGCAGCTCATTCCAGCAAGCAGCGAACAAGTTTTATATTGCCAATTGATGCTTAAATTAATTGCACAACACTTACTGGCTGGACATCACAAGACAATTGCTAATTTTATATATTAATAGCTTCCTTTGCAAAGCTTGATAAGAAGAAGTTCAGTTTGCCTCTATGGGAAGCAGCATATCGTGATTATTTAGGCTAATTTTTATTTTTAATCTTTATTAAACTCCTATATGGGTGGGAGTTGAATGTTCAAATACTCTTTTGGTAGTTTTGTCTTTGCATCACGTGTATCTGAGATTTGAGTAACCGCTTTGTGGATTAACCCAAATTTGCACTTTTGCCTATTTTATTTAAAAGTAAACATAGAACAGATTCATCAATTTTTTATTGGAAGTCACCCAGCATCTTTTCTTAATTTGTTCAAGTCAAATATCTTTCTTGATTAATCCCAAGCGGCATTTTTTGAGTAGGTCATACCGACGGAAGAGTAACATAGATTCATTGTGTTTTTATAGGAAATCATTTCCATATCTTTATATTAATTGTACTCAGTTTTGTTTGCAAGTGCCAATTAGTATTCTATTGTTGTAAAGATTATTGTTTGCTTTTAGTTTTCTAGTTAGCTTTGGTATTGATTATTCAAGACAGGTAGAAAAGAGATTTAAGAAAAAACTCATAGGTATGATGCAGGTGCTTCTATTTTTAGGCTTATCTTGTAATTCTGTATTTTAGGCATGTGTAACAGTGTAAGTTTTCATTATCATTTTATTTTGATTTAAGAGTTCATTAAGTTTATAGTTTTTGGCAATAGTCTATAAATATCAGGTGTTCCATCATTGGAAAAGAGGTTTCATTTTCGGCTCTGTGTTTTTGCATTAAACAACTTAAAATACCTTTTACAATGATGGAACATCTAATGTTACTAGGCTAATGCTAAGAAACAATTTATTATAATAGACACCAAAACCAAAATACGGAGTAACTGATAATAACTCCTTGGTCTTTGATGTTCCTTATTTATCATTTGTTTGACTTATGTTGAAGTAGGTACTAAAGCACACTAGTTAAGGAGAAATATAGTGAATCCACTTAATTCACCATGAGCTTCTGACTTCTTTTATAGAAAGTAAACAGTTACTACAACCCCACATTTTGCGGGTTCTTATCCCTAAGATATCTACGACCAATATTCAACGAAGGACTTACTTAGGATCAGCGAGACTCATGTAGTACACACGACAACAATAAAATCAAACAATGGTAATAATGACAACTATCATTCTAACAACGTGCATTTTATCCATCATTTAATATAATTTCAAAGAAACAAGCATCAACATAAGCTGTATTTGCTCTTCTGCGTATATTGTATGCAGTCCACTAGATTATTGATTTCAATTATCTTCACTGCTCTTTACCTTGATGATAAGAAGGCTATTTAATTTAGTTACACTACGGAAATTTTATGCTATGCTGAATTAGGTTTTTGATTTTTTTATAATAGGTGGCACTGGAAGATGTTAAGAGATATCTCTTGAAGGTGCTGATTCTTCTTTAGCATTTTTATCATGGCAATATCATGCCTATCTTGTCAACCACGGGAAGTATCACCTCCTGCTATATTGCTTATTCACCAACGGAGAGCAGCACTATCCCAATTACCAAGGTTGCTTACTTGGCATAACCTGCATAGCAGCTGTAGAAAACCATTTTCCCTCTCTTGCATGAACTCATCCTCTTGGCAGGAAGATACTCCTGCTTATACTCCTACGGATGAGAAAGAAGACAAGGAAAGAGAAACCAACATATTTGAGTCTATTATTAGGCATATTCCTCATGAAACTCTCGTTTCAGGTTGTGCAGAAGATGTTGAGGACAGTCAGCAACAACCATCAGTGCAGCCAGAATCTCCTAGATGGCCAATGTGGCTTTTGGGTCCTTCAGTTTTGCTTGCCACTGGCGTTGTTCCTACTTTATGGTTGCCCCTTTCTGCTGTATTTGTAGGCCCCAACATTGCAGGAGTACTTTCTTTGGTGGGCCTTGACTGTATTTTCAATATGGGTGCCACCCTTTTTCTTCTCATGGCAGATTCCTGCGCTCGTCCGAAGAACCCAATTCAGGCAAGCATCTCTAATGTGCCTCAAAGTTACAAATTCTGGAATTTGAGTGCAAGTATAGTAGGAGTCCTCATTCCCATGGCGATGCTATTATTCTCAAGCAAAAGCTTGACTCAGGGACAGTTGCCATTTATCTCCTTTGCAGTGTTACTTGGACCCTATCTACTACTTTTGGCTGTACAGATGATAACAGAGATGTTGACGTGGCGGTGGAAATCACCTGTGTGGTTGGTGACTCCTATTGTCTATGAAGCATACCGGGTGCTGCAGCTAATGAGAGGATTGAGATTGGGGATTGAGATCGGTGCTCCTCTGTGGGTTGTACAAAGCATTCGAGGTCTGGTTTCATGGTGGATCCTAATTCTGGGTATGCAGCTGATGAGGGTGGCTTGGTTTGCTGGATTCGCTGCTCAGATGCAGCATCAGGAAGCTTGACTCATGAATTTAGGGGACTCAGTTTCATTCTATGACAAAATGAATGTTTGAAGAAACGCTGTCAAACCTCAAACATTGTGCCATAAAATCATTATATGCTCATATGAACACTGAACAGTGACTTCATAATTCTTTTGCTTCTCCAAACTGCTGAATGTAGATATTGTCTCAATGAGCAGAGCGGTGGCGGCGTAATGAAGCCCTTTCCCTATTGCAGGTATACAGGAATTCGCTGTTTTACAAATATGAACTTGGTGCACTTGAAACTCATACTAGTTCTATATGACTATTCCAACACTAGCTGTTTGTTTGGGAAGCTATATTCACTTGAATATCATTCAGCTGTATAGTCTTTACAGTGTAAATAACAAGATACTTAGATCTAGTTCAACTATTGGTAAATTTTTATGTTGTTTTGGAGAATAAAAAAAGCTTGATACTGCTTATTGATAAAGATTACTCATCAGTGCATATGAGATTGTAATTGTTCACATCCTCCATTGTTTCGGGAGTACTAGAACAGTATCACACACACATTAAAAAGGTAATTTGTGGCAACCCTATTGATCTAAGTAGGGCATTTTAATGCCCATATGAACTTTCTAGTTTCAAACATAAATGATGGAAATGCTAGCTTGTAGAAGGAAGTGTAGTCGTGTGATTGATTTATGTTGAAGGGTACTTTTCACTGGTAGTGTTAGCTTTTTGTCATCTTGGTTTTGCTGGTTAACGTAGTTCAAGGGCTTTAAAATTTAAAAAAGACAAACAAAGGCGTGTATGTCTTCAATATGACTTGATAATTTCAATCTTTCCCCTATTATGAGAATGCTTTATATGATTTGGTTTCGGCCAAGGTCAATCAAAATCTGAAAACCCAACTCAAATAGCATATGATAACTTATAAAATGAGATTTTAAATGTAGATACTGACTTTTGTTTTTGGTTTTTTTGCATGTTTAGATGGAAATTAAAAGAATAAGTTGCAATTTTTGGTATATAAAATAACATAACAGCACAAATGTGTAATTACCGTTGGTGCGTGAATTAGTAAGTTTAATAATAACCCATAAGCCAAGCACCATTAAGTAAATTATTGTTAAGATCATTCAACTACTAATAACACGTGTAAGCTAAATTGGTGGTCTAAGAATACTTGAATATAGAGTGCCCAATATAACTTCGGAAAAAAAAATAAAGTTGTCAATATATATAAAGAAATAGATTTTCACCGTCTGGAAAAAAAAACAGGAGATTTTCACCTGCATTGCAATGGATACACCTCCAGATCACAATTGTCAATAAGCCGATCAATTGTTAATGATTCAACCTCCAATAATGAATGTAAGATTTCTACCCACAGGAAAAAAAAAATTCGTGAATTTTTACTTATTTTTTTTGGTAATTTTGGCAAAATTTTTGTAGCCCAAATATAATAAATCCTAAGTACATATAAATATCTTGCATAATTTTTTTTTTCTCGTACCTTCGATATAATGCCATGTCACATTTGTGGGCCTGTTCTCCATCAGGCGTCGATCGGTTACGGACCCACATCTATGTCAAATATACAACTAAGCGTTTGAAAAAATAAAAAATAAAAAAGGATCATACCTTTTCTTTTATCTTTTACCATTTCGTAAAAGTTTTTAAATTAGTTGCTTGTATGCGTGAATGATTTTTAGCTATTTATTATTCGTATATAATTATTAGTCCATTTTTGTTAATTTATTAATTTAAAAAATTCGGCTACTTAAGAATTATTAAACTTAAAATATGGTATAATTTTAGATAATTTAAATTTTAATAATTAAAGGGTAAAATCTTAATTTAATTTATTTTTTGTAAATAAGTAATAAAAGATAATATCATAAAATAGTTAAATGATATGGAATAATTACAATATAAAATTAACATTTTTATGAATAAAAAATAAAGGGTAACTGTCACAGGTCTAATCTATGGGACGAGACAGGACTAGGATTTGGTGGTTATTCCTAGGGTTCCCGTGTCCAGGAAAGGTGGTGAAAACAACCTACCATACTAATTCGTATTATGTTGCAGGCATGAAACATGGCGCACAAGACTATCGGGAGCGACAGTCCATGCGACTAATATATAGGTAAGGTGTATCGAGCATAGGGTCGTGTCGGGACCAAGAGACCTTATGTCGTGTGTTGGTGCGTGATGCAGCGGTAGCCAATTGTTGGTGACCGAGCACCATCGGCTAGGCGTCACGAGCATGGGTCGTGCATGACCGATCAATTATACCGAGCAAGGACCAGGCGTGATCGATCACCAGTGCCGAGCACATGTCGAGCAGGACCTAGCAATGAGCAGTACCGGGTCTCGGCGTGATCGGTACGAGTAGCGGCATTGGGTTGCGGCGGGTACGGGTACCGCGTGCGGTGATCAGTAGTGGTACTGAGAACTAGCGCTAGCTCGTACCGGTATTTGGAGCGGTCAGCGTGTTCGAGCGAGCGAGCAGTCCCGGTACATGGTGCGTGAACGAGCGCTATCGGTAGCGAGTATCGGTACATAGGATTCGTGACCGGTACCCGGTAGCGGTACTTGTAGGCATGATCGGTAACTAGATACAGGTGTTTGGAGCGATACCCATTCCCGTGCAGTGTCGAGTGCCAATGAGTAGCGGTACTCGAGTTCCAGCATTCTCGTCGAAAATTGCCACAGCGCCAGGAGGATGGAATTCACTAGTTCGAGTGCTGGACTTGGTCGAGCCATGGGTGGAACTTGGCCAGCAGTGCAACCAACTTGAAGATAACGATCATAGCAGATTCGGGATTTTCTATCCAATGACGAATTGGATAAGGTAACATCCTTAGAGATAAAGATGGAATCAAATCCAAGGAGTATCTTGGGGAGTTCAAGATAAACACGGTATCTACTGGCGTGTTCAGGGAAGGGGGACGACAATTGGTTTTCTGCACTTTGAGGAGAGATACTCGAGTTGTGGAGACAACAAGTGTGAGATTATGTGGAATTGTTACGTGGAGAAGCACTTGCCGAAATTCATCGCGGGTGGTGGAGTTGTTGTTGTGGGTGGTGGAGTTGCTACAGCCAGACCTTCATGTCGAAGGGCTGGAACTTCACAATTGCTTGGAGTGGTTGTCATCCAAGGAATCGAGGTACACAATACTTGTTTGGTAACCTTAGTGTTTTTCATATTTGAGTGAATTGCATGTGATAAGTCGAACCAAGGGATGAGACTTGGAGTTGTGCGGTGAGGATTATATGTGAGAGGGGTTTCTCTTAATTCTCACAGTTTCCTTATTGGATAGGAGACCAACGTTGTGGGGTTTGCATGTCCACAACGTGCAAGTAGTCAAATGTAACACCCCAAATCCGGTTCACCCTCGTGAACCAAACCGGCATGTTACAGGCCCAGGTTAGGTCGTCTAACCCGAACCCAACGCGTGCGGATCCAATCTCGGCGTCTCAAGATGAAGATACGATTTGCCATGTATATGTGAAATGCATAAAATCCTAACATGATACTACATGGATGACATGATACTCAATTCACACAAATCATTAATTTTAATAAAATTAATAAAAATTCCAAATTAATACGGACGGAGTCTCCCCTAAAAATGTAATTAGGGGCTACCCTGTCAACATAACTAATAACTCTGTAAAAGAGTCATTATTCAGTGCATTTTATATTGAGTTTTTGTCATGTTTCGAGTAATTGTTATGTCAATTCTATTAGTTTAAGAGTTTATTAGATATGATTAATAAAACAAGAAATCATTGTGATTTTGGTGTAAAAAGTGCCCATTAATGTTGTTCTATGAAGGTATAAGAGTTTGAAGTCGATCCGGAACGAATTCGGGGCCAAAACGGGCGAAAAAGAGTGACCTGAAATTTATAACCGAGAGCAGAACGCCCGAG
>JAVDBV010003596.1:0-17966 GCA_032619315.1 Piper longum
CCAGCAGCGAAGGCGGATCTTTGCGGCCTTTTTCCGACCAACGGCGGTCGTTCCCGGCCATAAAAAAGTGATGGACGTCAATTTGGATCAGTGATCTACGAGTCGGAGTCGATTTCCGCCGGATTCAGTTGTCGTCATCGCCGGAAAAGACGACGCCAAAGTTTCCCGTTTCATACCTAAGCGGGTCTGTCGTGCCCAATTATTTGACCAAGTCCGCTTGTCCGTCAAATCCATGACCACACCATATGCCCACTAATTGATCAGACCCGCAAACAGGCTCGGACCAAAATCGCGTCCGAGACCCATCTGCTACCCGGATTGGAGTTAGTGCACCGTACACCACCCGCAGACATGCGCACGTAGAGAGAAAAAGGATCTTGCACACTCCACCCGGCCCGGTCCAGCGTTTATTTGGTTTGAACCAACCCGAAACGGTCCGGTTCAGTCTATTAAGGA
The DNA here is from genome assembly GCA_032619315.1 of Piper longum. Taxonomy (NCBI): domain Eukaryota; kingdom Viridiplantae; phylum Streptophyta; class Magnoliopsida; order Piperales; family Piperaceae; genus Piper; species Piper longum. Next base: position 457 of record JAVDBV010003596.1, read on the forward strand.
TTCGGAAATAATTTGAAGACCTTCTACACCTCGGATTGAGGCAAAATTTATTACCCCACCGTTTTTGGATGCTCCGAACACAGTGGTAGGGTTGTTTTGAAGATTTAAAAACTAGAAATGGATGAACCATGACATTAGAGTCAAACATCTCAAAGGCAATTTTATTTTGAGGAGGCAAAAATTCACTGTTTTGTATAATTTGTGAAATCCAAGGAGAAATAGTGGATTGTGAGTATTAATCTCACCGTCGACTGACTTAGGGATTCAAATTAAACCCTAAGGAACCACGTAAAAATTTCCTGTATGTCATTTTAGTGCTTGTGACATTATCATTTACATTATTTTATATTATCACACTATCTCTTTGCACGGTAAGGGTGCCTCGGTCCCACCGAACCCTTCAAACCCGAATCGAATCACGCAAAGACGCGGTCCGCGGGGGCAGACGATCCCGTGCCCGAACACTTTGATACCATTTCTGGGCCTTATAAGCCTATCAAAAAATTAGTTTAAGGAATAACATTTTCTCATTAACTTATATACAAGTCACCAATACTATTCACGACTAATGTGAGATTAACTCAATAATTATCCCTTTCACACATCATATGATATGAATCATCTTCCCCCTTTACACATCATACTATCCAAATCATCTTCTCCTCGCACACACTAAGTCGGTCATAAGGGCCCCTACTCTCTTAATCCAAAAATTAGTTTAAGAAATAAAATTTTATCATTAGCTTATATACAAGTCACCATTCTCATTAGCTTTTTATAAGTCACCAAAACCATTCAAGACTAATGTGGGATTTTCTCAACAATTCTCCCCCTTACACATTATATCATCCGAATCATCTCCCCTCGCATATACAAAGTCCACATATTATAGTGAAGTTAATTTGGGTTAACTGAAACCTCATACCAACAAGAGGGCCCTATCAGGTCCAAACCCCCAAGAGGGACTTAAAACAGGTTTTATAGGTCTCATATAAGTTTCACTTGAAATAGGTTTCATAGATCTCTCTTAATTAAAGTTTTCTCATTAACTTATATACAAGTCGTCATACTATTTATGATTGATGTGGGATTAACCCAAAACACACAATCTTTCTTGTCACTAATGGCGGGGCTTGTTCGGGGTAAAGACTCCGTTGACGACCCCGGTGAGGATGACTATTTACCAGTGTCGGATTCATCATTGTCTTCCTCTTCTTTGTTATAATATTCGTCGTCATTGGAATCTGCAACGTCGGTACTCAAGTGGTAGTTATGTTCTCGTGAAGTAGCTATTGTTTTGGAAGTACTAGTGTTCGAGCATAGGATCATCGGCCTCGGGGTTCAGTTCTTGTGATTTGGCTTCGGTGGGGCCAAAACGCCCTTGCCGTACAAAGAGATAATGCAATGGAAGTAGAAAATGTTGCAAACACCAAAATGACATGCAAGAATTTTTTACGTAGTTTTTTAGGGTTCAACTTAAATCTCTAAGTGAGTCCACGGTAAGATTAATACTCACAATCCACTAATTTTCAACTTTGATTTACACTTTATATAGAACAATGAATTTTTGCCTCCTTAAAATAAAATTGCATTTGAGATGCTTGACTCCAATGCTATGGTTTGTTTTTTTTTTTTTGCTATTTAAATCCTTAACATAACCCTACCACTGCATCTGAAGCATCTAAAAATGGTGGGGTAGCAAATTTTGCCTTGATCGGAAGTGTAAAAAGCCTTTAAATTATTTCTGAATTTATAATAAATTGAACCAGACCGATTCGGGTTGGTTCAACTCAAACAAATATTGGATCGGGCCGGTGGTGTGCGCATGCTCTCTTTTCTCTATGCATATACCAGTTTGCTGGTGGTGTACAGTGTGCCGATTTGAATTCGGGTCGTAGATGGGTCACAGACGCGGTCTCGGTCCGGGCCTGGTCACGAGTCCAATCTATTCGTGGGGCAACTGGATCTCAATGTGGACACCCGCACAAAGATGTGGACAGCCGGTCTCAGCCACAGTCAAGATCATGGACACGATAAAAATCCAAGTAGATCTAATGAGCACCAAGATGGTCAAGTCAGCAATGGGTCCCTTACCCATCTAGTCTCCCTGTACATTCTTCTTCTCTGTTTCCTAACAGCAGCACCGCCGGCGATTGGGTCTCTTCCTCAATTCTTTACTTCAACCGTAGCGATGAAATCCAATAGGACTCGACTCAAGTTTGTAGACCTAATTTCTGAATTCACTTTGGGTATCACAATGGAGCCGGGAACAACCGGAATTAGATGGAATATGGCCACAAATATTTGTCTTTTCACTGTTCTATTTTTTGGCGTCTTCTCCCTTGTCAGATGGGCTTCTTCCTTAATTTTTTTTCGGTGACAAAGGCAATACACTCCGGTGGATTTGACTTAGATCCAAATATCATTTCTCTATATTTACTTTTAACATCACTTAAGGGCCTGGAACGACTGGCATTGGTCTGAAAGCTGCCACGAAATTAGCTATCCGCGACTGTTTTCTACGGCTGAATACTTTGTTTTCACATTATCCAATCAACCACTTCTTGACTTTTTCCGGTGACAGCGAATACTTAATCCGGTGTAAATTGGCTTGGGCTTGTAGATCACTTTTCCAGCTGTAAGTTGGTCACTGCTACATGGCCGGGAACGACCGGCATTAGATTAGAAAATGACGATGAATTGCCTTTTGCTGATTTTTTGCTCTGCTTTGTTTGCTCTCCCTTATCCGATGGGTAAGTTCTCGAATTTTTTGCCAACGACCACAACAGTTACAACCGGTGGAACTCCCAGATCCAAATATCACTTCACTTTCTTCAATTTGGGTACCACTTCAGAGTCGAGAACGACTGTAGTTAGTTAGAAAATGACCACAAATTCAGCTCTCCTGCTGATGCTTTCTGCTCTTCAATGCTCTGTTTTCTCGCTTTTCCAATCGCAGCTTACTAGCAGAGTTCCGGCAACCCAATAGTCTACGGTGGAAAATCTTGGAGTCACTATGTTGGAGGCATTTCAAACTCCACGCTCATGGTCTCCGACTGGTCCAATACCGTCGAGGTTATCCAGAAAGGTCGCCATAAAATTGGACCCCAAACCTGCAAAATAGAGATGATATCTTCTTCTTCGTTGCTGGCGGGTTTGGGCACCTTCCTGGATTTTTTCTGGCGAATATGGCGACGAAATTTGGTAAAAATCACTTTGGGTTTTTATAAAACTCCTTCTTCTTTACTTTGGTCACCGATTCAGGGCCGGGAACAATCGGAGGTGGCCAGAAAATTGCCGCGAAATCATCTCTCTGTGACTGTTTCCACTCTATTTCTTCTTCATCCCTGATCAGAAGCACCTCTTAGTGGTTTTTTTTCCGGTGAGGGCAAGAACGACCGGAGGTGGAACTTGATCAGAAACGATATTCAGTGTGACGGAGAGTAGATCAGTGTTAAGGGTATGACTGAAGGTGGCACTAGTCGACCGGAGCACCCTTTGGAAATTCTTTCTTTTCTCAACTATTCTCCTTGCTCTGGGCGGCGCCTTCTCCGACTCCGGCAATGCAAGGGCGTGACGACCTAGGCACTGAAAATTTCTTCCTTCCTTTGGCTACTGTAGATGATGTGCTGCCGGCGATTAGTGATGGAAGCAGCAAGAACTCCTAATCCATCTCCTGTTTTCACCTGCAACAAAAAAAAATTTCATGACCGTCGGTGATGACTTTGGTAGCGCCAACTCCGACGATGGGCGGCTCTTGTTGGCAGGTCTGGATGGCAGCAACTCCTTGCTTCTCCCCTGTTTCTATGGCGATCATGTAGCAACAATTGTCAGACGGGAAGGTGGTAAGAGAGGGTGCACTCCGGTTATGCAGGGGCGTGGCGGCTTCCTTCTTGGATGGTGGTTTTTGCTCCTCTCCTTGGAGTCATTTTTGGTAGGAAAAGGTCGAGCAACAACTCCTTGCTTCTCCTTCAATCGGGTGAATCAGCAAGGTGTAGGGGGGAGGCGTTCACGTCTTGGTGACGAGGGCAACAATTAGATGGTGTAGGTTTATTCTGGTAGCAAGAGTGGTTGCAGCACCACTCTGCGGCAAGTCAGCTACGTCAGATTTCCTTTTTGGTTCCAATTTGTCCTGTGAAGAACATTTCTTTTTTGGGTGGCTGTCGTTCTCTTTGGGCAAGGAGATGGATTTCATGGCAACAATATATTTTCCTCGCAATGATCACAAGGTGGCAACTTTTCTCCAAGGCAAGGCTCCTTCGATAGGCTAGGGGGTTGTCAGAGATGGATCTCTAGCGAGGGGCTCTTCCCCTTCTCTTTATTCTCTTCTCTACAAAACATTTTTTTTTAACGTACGAGCCCCCTTTTCTTCATGTTAATGTAGTTCTTTTATAGAAATCTTCAATGTATAGTTCGTAGTTACTCCTGTTAAATTCTCACTTGCTCAACTATTTTTTGTTCTTTCATTTCAAACCTCCAAAATCTTCACCAACCCCTCTTATTTTCTCTTTTTATTATCTTCTTTCCTTGAATCTTGGAACCACCGGATAATATTTATGATGATTAACTTGAAGGCATGAACTCGACCAGGGTTCGATCACATAATTTGGCCGAACAACAGCTAACTTTTTCTTGTGAGTCGGGGCATCTTCTTCCCCGGTGACGTCTACAAGACCGGGAGATGAAGACTACAAAGGAGTAGGATTTTAGGCGGGAAGGCCTCACCTAGGGAGGGAGAGTCAACACATATGAAAGGTGGTTGGAGGGTAATGACACTTATGATATGGAGTTAGTTAAATGTTTCAAAAGTCGCAACTCTTGTTTGGGATGGAATAGATCCATGTAAACCGTTCATTTCACCCATATCTAAATATTAAAATTAAAAAAAAACCGTATCTAAATATTGATAAATGAGCACATCTTTTCCTTAAGTCCTAATTTTTGATAAAAAGTTATTTAAACTCTTCACGTAGAAAGAATTTTTTGACCCTCGTAGTTATATAAAATGAAACATTAAAATGAGCCATACATCTCAAACTCCCCGCTCACATAAGTAATAAAACCCAATACGTTTTTTTAAAAACATGAAGCCCAATACTTTTATTCTCATAAAATAACATTGATCTCTTCTCACGTTCATACGTGTGGTACGATGACAAGAGAAAAGCCTCGAAGTATTGCTCCCTCCCCATGCCCACCTCCAAGACACAAATAAATCGGCATAGAATTAGAAGTAGGGATTGTTGATTGAACACTTGAGCTCATCACATGATGGAGCAGGCACTGGTATTGTCATCACTAAACATAGCACCGGCCCTGTCCCCCAACAAGGATGAGTGGCTCGGGTGTTGATGGTAGTACCCGTACTCCATGCTGTCGTAGCCGTGCTTGTAGTAGTTGTAGTGGGAAGAAGGAGCGGCGTAAGAGACATGGTGGAGCGGCTCCATTTGCCGGTGCTGGTTGTAGTGGTGCTGCGCGTGAGGATTGTAGGCGAAGGGCCACAGCTCCGCTCTCCTTCCCGTCTTCCTCACCGCCTTCAACACCTTCTTCTGCTCTGCGTACCCTGTCACGGTCACTTTCTGCATCCCCATGTCTATGTCTATCTCATCCACCCCTGCAAATTTTTATAATCCACATCCGATACATTAGCACCAATTAGCTCTAGGTGAAAATGAAATCAATAAACGGGCTCTGCTTTATCTCTATGTATATGTAGGTGCATACACACACACATATATATATATATAACCTTTTAGCTTTTGGAGGGATTTCCTGATCTTGCTCTCGCATCCGGCACAATCCATGTGAACTCTCATCTCAGTTATCTGAACATTAACACATAACGAAATTCAAATTCTCTTAGACTCATCTAGCTAGGCTAATAAACGATATATGCATGGACACGAATGGATTGAGATTAGCTCACCGTCATGTCTTGAGATCTTCCCCTCCAAAACACTATATATCTTGGTTGTCCCCTGCGGATCTACTATCTCAATTTGCAAAGTTTCTGCTATGAAGAACTAGAGGACATGCCCCTTCCCTTATTTATACATTAAACTGGACTGGATCCTATGCAATAATGTATTCATATTCTTTTATGAACAGGTCATAAACAATGATGTACTCATACACCGCCGCTCCTTCCTCCATGTTTCCTTCCTTAAATAACGCGTATGGGAGGGACCTCATGTCGTGGGGGAAAGCTCTCATCGCTCTGTTTTCAATATTTTGAAACAACAAATTAAAAAATGCTCACTAACGTCCTCTCTCCTTATACTCAAACAAGAAAAAAACAGATTGACCAGTTGGAGCTTGCCACGCAGCTCGTTCCAGCTTCTCTGTATTGCTAGTGGATCTTGGCATGGCCGCAACGACCCAGCTCTAAGAACGCGGCCCCGGCGGATCCTGCCGCCGGCTGGTCGACTTACACGAGTCGGTAAACCCCGTATGAGGACGACACATCATCGCCTGCAACCGGAACGCGCCAGTCTGCACGGAGACCGGCACGTGCGGAGGAGTCTGATGTGGATTAGGAGGTGGAGTTTATATTAACTTAATAACTTGATCAAGCTTTGGCAAAAAAAGAAGACTTGATCATGTTTAAAATGGAAGTAAGCATGATGATATAAGTTCTAAGTAGCCTTGAAGAGGGGGTTTCGATCATATGTGCCATGTTATCTCATGCGAGGCATTAACCATGAAAAAAGCAATTTGCCTGGTACAGTCTGATTGATTTCATAATAATATAATAATGTGCATTTGTTTTAACTTGGGAACTCAACTCTACCATATAAAATAAAAGTCAATCATGAAACCAGAAATGAGTTCAATTGAACTAATCGGAACAATTGTTGCTTGTTACACACACACACACAATGTTAACATTCTAAAACTAAATATATAACTTAAAAACGGAGGTGGGGAAGAACTACTCAGTCGAAATTGCAGAGTTCAGACGGGAAAAATGGACCACTCATAAAAGTGCATGCCGTCAGCAGTACTAGACGTGGCCATCGAAACCTGTTCCCAGTAGTACACAGCACCGATCCAGAAGATGAGGATGAATGTTATAACCTTTGGTCTGGAACAGGGACTAAATCGAATCATCTCCGCTTGAAGAAGTTTTTGGAATCCTTTTGAGAAGTTTGTATAAACCAAAAACGTTATTCTGCTGCCACAGGTATGGGATGAAGAAGGATCTGTATCTTGGGGGTGACAGCTCTCTATCCAGGTAATGTATTGCTGCGAGTGCCTGAAGTTTCATGTACATGGGATTATCTTAAAAAAACAATAAACGTATTCTATAACTGGAAAATATATTTTATAAGTTGGCCTCACCTCCCATGTTGTCAAGTCACTACCACGAGATGGATAGGCCCGTTTTAGATCTAGCTCAACAAGGAAGGTGCAAGCATTGACATCCCTGAGCTGCAATCAATAATAAAAAGATGTGAAATTTAACTTCACTATCAACTCTACGGAGAACACTATCAAACACAGTTGTTGGGACGAGCTCGGTCAGAAGACGTTAACTTTCCATTCGTGTAATTCTTTGTCAGAGATGGGATCAATATTCATGTTGTTTAGGCAACAATAATGCTTTATAATCCAAAATGGTGGATTTGGGACGAGGACTTACATATTGTTCGTCAGATCTCATATTTTTATCATTGAAATAGGATGGTGCAGCAGCAGTTCCACCCAAGGTTGCATTAAAAGGAAATGGAAGAAGTCCTTGAAATCCATCATCAATCCATCGAACTTCACCCACATAGGAAGGAATGAAAAACGACGAAGGGAATCGATGCCATTCACTTCCAACACAGACGACCGAACCTGTCCAGAGGTATCAAATCAGCAGTTCACCAAATTGATGTGGCTTCGTCAAAGCAAATGCTAAGTGGAAAGAAGTACAAGAGGTGTAAATTTTCTCACCATTTCCAGCGTCTTCATGATATTCTAAATGCCTATAAATCTGTAAGGGAGCTGAATAGCCATTAAGAAGTGAAAATGTCCTAGAGTGTGAGGCACACAATATAAGGCCAAGAACCAGTGGTCTCACAAGCTTGGCCACCTGTTTGAGGACATGAAAAACCAAAATCAGCAACAACAATCATCTAACTGTCAATAGCATTTGGTGACAAAGATAAGTTTAGACCTTCACAATTAAGGAATCCTCAACCGCGTACTTGTCACTGAAAATGTCTGGAAAACTCTCTATAACAGCAGATGCAGCTATACACACAAGTGGATATATAGGGTACAAAAACCTATTCATGGTTATAGTGAGTCAAAATATCATATTATTTAAATTACTCAACAAACATGATCATATTTGCAAATCCTTAAAACTGTCAAGATTTGGATCCCCACGAAAGACACAAGCAATCAAGAAAGTTTAAAGTTCAATCTCATCCCCACAAAAGGTGTAAATCCTGGATTATGTATATAATATAACTGCTTGGCACGACCCATGACATATGCCATCTAGTAGTAACCGTGATTCAAAATAAAAGCAGAAACAAAGGCATCAAGCTAAGTCAAATGGGTCCACATTGACCATTAAAAATGCTGCAACTAGGCGTGGCATAAATTGAATTGCTTTAACTAGTTAAGCATACCCACAAAATTCAAACTAAGAGTGCTGTTATATATACTGGAACTTGGATCAGCAAAAACGCTAGCAGTACACACAAAATGTTCCAAAAATGATACCTTCTACCTCATATTGAACAATAACCACTTTAGCTATCTCAGCTATGACTAACTTTAGATCAGCATGCAACACAGATTACCACTCAAACAAAAAAGAACCTTATAATCAAGATAACTGCCATGTTTCGTACCCATGATGGAATGTTAGGTAAATACATGCAACAAAAGCAAAGTACCATCCAATATCTTATTAAATTACTAAATGAAATAACAGAGAATCAAGGAAAACATGACTTGTCATGATAAAAGATACTTCCAGCAATTATTAAGCCACAATTACCTTTCTTCTTTATGCGGTTGGAGAGACATGAAAATCAACCAAATATACAGAGGCGAAACCACAACCACAAGATCTGGCGCATATTTCCTTTTTGTGATTGGCAGAATTGCCAGAAAGAATAAAGCAAGGACAAAACTGAGGTTAAAATTGTTGAACCCATTCCTGATATAAAACATTGGACCTTCTACTCCATATAAATGACTCTCGCCACCTCCAGCAACGTTATATATTAACAAGTTGAGGATCGATGAAGTCCATTTTCCATAGTAATAATAATCTGTAAGTGCAGACAGGCCCTGCCAGAAAATGTTACAATGAGCATGCACAAATTTCAAGACAAGGATTTCATAATTGTAGTAATATTTGAACGCATTTTGGAAGGCCTGTTTAACTTGCTACACTTACAACAATGACAATAGAAGTTGCGGCACCAGAAAGGAACACTTCTTTAAACTTTCCCGAAGTAAAGGAGCAAATTGTGATGGGTAACACGGCTAATATGGAGAAAGGCCAACCAAGGAGCACACCACAAGCTGCCACTGAAACTGCAAAGCAAGGTCTTCCGAAAAGCAAAAGTGCTGATGAAAGGGTGACGGCATACATAGAAAAGGAGCTGGGCAGAAAACCTAGCCAAAACAGATAAAGTGCAGATAAATACATGCCACAGTTAAACATATAAAAGTAGAAGCAGGCTAGGGATAATATTTCACCACTTACTTGTGCTAGCAAAGAAGCAACCACTAGTCAAGCATAGCATTGCTAGTGTATAAGAAGCCAATCGCTTTCCATACTTTTTAGAAAGAGCTACTACCAATGCAGTCTCTGATAATGCTGATATGAGACCAAGAAAAAGCCTGACAGCATAGAATACTCTCACCTGGCATGTGCCAGCTAGGCAATTGAATGACATGATATAAAGGACAAAACTACAATGTTCATTTAGCAAGAAAATGATAAGTGAAATCCTAGGTGTTAGTATTTTAGCACAATTAACTACTGGCGCGCTACAATACTACAAGGCGAAGGTGGGCTACCAGGGATCCAACTCAAAGATCTCTCAAAATGCATGTTAGAAAACATCATGATTCAACCAAGCTATCACAATGGAACGACAATAATGATTAACCGCACCATGCCATCTGGAAATCAAAATGGCAAATATGCTTCAGAAAAAACCATAGCACTTACTTTTTCACCATGGAATAACCAAGAAGCTGGACCTGCTACCAGTTTGTGAAAGAGAATGTAAAGATATGATCGCAGTGCAAACGCAGAGCTGCCAATGGAATAATGAAAAGTTAAAATACCAGAATGAGAAACCGACACATAGTGCCCAGGCCAACTTATTTTTCTTCAAGTAGGTAATGAAGCATTTGAAAATCCAACTAACCAACCAGCAATCAGGCACAATGATATAGAAGGCCAAAAACACATTGAGCTATCACTGGGTGTCTATATGGGAGGAATATTTTAAAGATCATCTTGAAAGCACAACTAAGTTTATAAGTTCGGTGATGTGAAGGCCATTTTCCCACTTAACCATAGATTGATGCAGGCAGAAATATGACCTCGTATTTCCATCATGTTGCAACCAGACAATTTCATATAAACATTAATCACAACTTTCCCCATACTCAGACAAATACATGCTAATTACCGAGCAAATGTTTCTTTTATAAAATGTGGGCATAATATCTTTCCACCATGATCTCACTTCTGTATTCAAGTTAAAAAAAACTCCCGAAGGCAAGATCATTATCATTCTTCAAATACAAGATGAATACTGCAATGTGAGAACTGTGGTTGTAGTAATAAAAGTGGCAGGTAGTTGATATTTAGATATGTACGAGCAGTCCTACTTCTTCTTCTTCTTTTTTGTCCATCAGCTCCCAACTAAATGAGAATGGGGTAGGCAAAAGCCTACCAACTTAATATTTGAATTGTTGCCATTTTACTCTCAGCTACATTATTCAAGCACTACTTGGTCATTCAAGCCAATTTCCCTAGCACTACATTTCGAGGGGTACTCGTCCTAAGCCGCATTCATGCCCACAAAATGTAATTTGGCACCTATTTGCACAAAACCCGAGAACTGATGCACCATAAAATCACACCTAGTTAGAAAGCACTACTAATCAGTCACATAAGCAAACTAAATACATATATTAAATTTCATAGGCGCAACAGAAACTTCACGCCGCTTCTAAGGATGAAAAAACTTTTGAATCCGACCAGAAAGCATAAGTTCCTCCGACTTAAATGTTATCTAAACAAATGAAATTTTCTTCTAGCTTCCATTTTACACGATATCTAAAAAACTGCCCACATTGTACAGGACAAAGCGACAAGGCGTCATCTTTACAGAATGAGAAAACCGAGCAAGCACGGGAACACCCACCTGTACTCCCACGTCTGAAAGCCCGACCCGTAGATGAGGTAATGGAGAGGCTCCCAGTAGTTGAACACCTCGTCGCAGTCGTGGATGATGTTGGAGGTGGCGCTCATGTACCTCAGCAGCGCCAAGCACACGAAGGCCAGTTTCCAGTCAAGGCCCTCGCTCTGCCCGCCGGCCCCTGCCTTCCCCGGCTTGCCGGACTTCGAGTAGGACTCCGACGAGGAGGAAGCCGGCGTCGATCGCGGCGCCGCCGGCGGCCGGCGATGACGGGTCGGCAAGTCCATCGCCGATCAGATGGAGGAAGCGGCGGCGTTGAGAAGGCGCAGAGAAGCTGTTTGCTTCGTTGCCAAAGCCAAAAAGCAAAAGTTCGAAGCCGAAAGTTGGGTTATTGGGTGGGGATGGCAGCTTTTTCTCGGCTCGGCTTGCTCGCTATTCTTAATAAAAAAATATTAAAAATAAACAATTATTAAATATTTTTAAGAAGAAAATTTTATGATTATTAGTTATATATTTTTAGTATATCTTGTGCAAATCTAATACTTTTAATTTTATTGTTAGTTAGAAGATTTACTGTTATTTTTTTATATTGACTACTTATTAAAAAAATAATTTTGCGACTTTAAATGTTTGTTGTTAATTAAAAAAAATCTTATTAATCAAGCTATTATTTTTGCAAATAGCTTGTTGATGAAAATCTTATGATTAAGATGATGTAAAAAACCTGTCTATTTTAAAAAAATATTATAAATAATGATACTTAAAATTTTTGATTGAAGCTAATCTAATTTTAAATTTGATTTGTAAGATGTCAAAACAATAAGAATTTATTTTTAAAAACTATTTATTATAGTAACTAATTCGTATTATATTAACTAATTAAAATGATAAGTTTTTTACCCTCATATATATGTATATATAATTTTTTGGTTAATTATTCTTATAACTTATTTAGTTATTAATTATTTCTTCATTTGAGTTTTTATCTTTCTCATGTAATCTAATATCAAATTAAAATAAATAAATATTATTATTTATATTGATATGATTAAAATATTACTTCATTATTTTAGCACAAAATCATAAAAATAACCTATGAATTTAATTAAGTATATGCTCTTACAATTTTTTTGTTAGGTTACCCCTTGGCTTAAGTAAAGGATAATTTGCCTTCCGAGTGGCTCGAGCGAAAGAAATGCCGGCCCCTGATATATTGTGATCATATTTACTAAACCGGACATTCGGACTGATACGTATCGACTCTTTCGCGAATCTTATCCGCGCCACATGTCACTGCCGAGCGCGGGAAGACAAGTCTTCACTCCTTCCGACCTGACCGGCGGCGGTCTCCGGCGACGCACGCAGGCCGAGCTATTCCAATGGCGGTGGTGGCGCTGTGCCTCCGGCCCCGTTGCGCGTGGGTGGCCTCGGCCTCAGTGCCAAGCCGGACGCCTCCCGGCGTATTGAAGAAGGAGCCGCCGAAGTGGCAACCGAGCGAGGAGGCGATGAAGGAAAGTTCGGCTCTTCGGAAGTACTGGGGCGGGGAAGAAGAGGACCCTCTTGCGACCGACGGGTTCATGTGGAACAAGAACTTCATGGGTAAGATGAAGAAATTGGTGGCGGGTTCGTCGACGCAGGTGCCCTCCTCTATTACTCCCGAGTCAGCTCCGGCTCAGGTATTTTCTGTATGAATGTGTTTGATTTAGAATCAGTGAAGGCAAAAATTGGATTTTTTTGGGGGCTCTTATTGGCATTTTGATGATCAGGGAAAGGAATCAGGGTTTTTGAGCTTGTCCAGAGCTAGTAGTTTAGAGAGGTATGTGATTTAGTTGCTTAAATGTGGGATGGGAAACATGTTCTTTTAGTGTCTTGACTAGCTGGAAATTTGCTCCCCAGTCTGGACATTGATTTGAGTAGGGAGTTGAAATTGCCTTTCAAAGCTGTGGGGGAGGCTCAAAGTGAAACGGCAAGGCTTGGCGGCTCATTTACTGGGGTAGATATCAACTGCTTTTTTACGATGAATGTGTTTCACTTTGGTCTGGTTTTGAAATTTTGTTTTGAAATTATTTTGTGGGGTTGAGAAAAAATAATGTGTGTTTCAGAGTGCTGGAAGGGCACCGCCAAAGTGGAAATTGGTTCCCACTCGTCGTGAACAAGAGAAGTGGCACCGTGCTGCGAAGGCTGCTACTGGAGGTAGTGTAAGTATCATCTTTGATCCTCATATGTCAGCAGTATGCGTATCCTTTGCGAGTGAATGATATGTTCAACTTTTGGGATCCGTATAGATCAGGTTGTTTATCATACATTTCCTTCCCATGTAGTTTTATTTATGTTGACTGCTTTCAAATTGGCGAAGTAGTGTAGCTTCTTAAAGTGACTTATATTTTGCGTGGGTTTTTATCATCATCTTTATTTTATAGCAGGAAATGTGGTGTGATTAGTTTTAGTGATTGTTTTCGTTACATAACCAGCTGAATTAGCTTGAATCAAGTGACCATTGATGATGGGAAATACTGGTAATGAGATTCTGAATGCAGGGTGTCATCCTGCGCGAAGTTCGAAAAGTTCGGGAAGATCCACATATCTTGGTAGCTAAATCAAGGAAACAATATCTTAGGGTATCATTATTGGAACTTTGTCCAAGTTTATCCCCATCATTAATCATATTTTTTATTGAATGTATGATGTTATCTTTGTTGGTCCTTGTTATGTACTATGCAGTTGAAGAATAAATTGCAACTTCTTACCATTGGGATTGGTGGCATAGGGTTCTTTTCTGCATATGTTTTGTATTCGTCGGAAATTGCAGTAAGGTAAAACTCCTAAAGCGCCTATCTAAGGATCTTTTTCTTCTTTATCTCCCAACTGGTACTAAAAAAGGCGTTGGAAACATGGATCCTGAACTAAGATCAATGTGATAAATATGTTTGTGTGTGTGTGTGTGTGTCTGTGTCTGTGTGTGTAATAGTTGTCTGGTTGGGTAGTATACAAAGGCTGGCGGCGATTGTAAGAAGATTGACATTCCACTTACGTTTGAACTTTTGAAATATTTGACTGAGCATCATAATCTTTATCTCCTTAGATATTGCCTTTATTCTCTGCCTTAGTTTTGTTTTGTGCCATTTTCTTATTCTTGTGAATCTCATAATCCAGCGTGGTAGTGTCTTAAACTATCTGTATTCAGCTTTGGTGCAGGGCTTCTTGGTTCCCTGTTTTATATTCGTATGCTTGGTAATAGTGTAGATTCAATGGCTGGTGCTTCAAAAGAAATTATGAAGTAAGTAAATAAGCACAGTCTATTTTATATGTGACCTTCCATTTCTGGAGTTAGTATACTGAAGATATTATGCTTATTCAATGTTGATTATACATTAAAATGTGTATTTTTCTTGTTGTTTTTATCAGGGAGAACAAAACTAAAAGAAATCATTTCCAATAAGAAACAAAATGGCTGTGAATATCTCAGTCAAATGAACAAATGGCAGTTAAGTGATTCAAGGTGCTGAGGAATTCCTAAACATTTGAGCTGAGTACCCTTTCTAATCAATAGATGATATAGGATCAACAAGGTTAGAGCACATTTTTTGAAAGCTTATGCATCTCGTCTAGGGAGGAATCTGCTTATTTAGGATTCTCATCAAGGGATGTCCTGCTAAATTTATGATTATCTCTTTTCCTGACCAATGCTATTGCCTATCATTTGAGAGTGATGATAGGTAAAAATCATTCTTAAATGAGAAAAGAGTTCTAGTGAAAAATCAAGGAGGATAACTAAGACTTTGTGGAATAACAAGAGGCTTCGATCATAGCTATCTGCAAAATTCCATGGTTTCATGTGGCTTAAGTAGCAGATTTGTGGCACAGTCTCAGTTTGTTAGGGTCATCATTCTTCCATAATTGTGGCTTAGATCTAGTGCCTCGATTTTAATCATTCCTAATATCTTAATTATTATTGCTTGTAGATATCTCTCTGAGTAAGATTTCGTCTCTTTAGTGTATCCTTCATTGCAAGAAGATTGTTGATACAAACTACTTTGATCCTTCCACGTTTTTAGCTTAATCTGTTGTGTTTATTATAATAGAGTACTTAAAAATGCCGACAATTATTTGCTCAAATGGTAGTTTCTACTGTTAGAATAAAGCTGCATGTAGAACTCCTGTATGTATACTACTCTCAACTTTTAGAAGCGTTTCCTTTTGTTGCAAAAGTTATAGTTTCATTTACCCTGTGGATTAAGCTTTGTTAAATGGGCTTCTAGATCTTGACATGATAATTTGTACGGAGGAGCTATTGGACTACCCAGAATGCTTGTACCTGTTATACTGGTCATGATATATAACAAATGGAACGAGTGAGTTTAAAACTTCTATAAAATATAAATTGTTCATTGCAACTTCTATGGTATGAAAACAGGCTTACGAACTAAAGAGATTTATAACCCTCTTTTTTGCATGCAGGATTCTTGTGCCAGATTATGGTCTTATGCCTCTAGATTTGATACCTATGCTTGTTGGATTCTTTACTTATAAAGCTGCCACTTTCGTTCAAGCCATTGAAGATGCTGTGTCCATGGATATGGAAGAGATAGAGGTTTGATACATTGTGTTCGTCGGACTAAATTGTGTGAAAAGCAAAAAGCAGAGGCATCTATTGTGCATGCAAAATGAATAAGATAAATGATAAAGGCGCAATAATGAATTTGTGCTAGAATGTTAGTGAATATAGTTGAGAAAAAGAAAGTGAGGAACTGCATCTTTCCTCTAACCTGTCACATGAGTAAAAAGGGGCAATATATAAAGGCAGAAAGCGATTTGTCAATGTGGCCTTTATTAGAATATTTGGTTGGTTGAGTATGACATTATTTAGCCATGTCCTAATTTGGAACTTTATTCATGTTTTTTTTTTCACCATAGGTTCCTCCTTATCTAGTTTCTTGTAAGATTAGATCAAGATGGAACATTGTAATTAGCTCCCAAATGTGTATGACAGTACTTCCATGGCAGGTTGCTCATATATATTTTTGCAAGATGCATTCCTTCTGTTCAATACAAATCTGTTTACTGTACGAGACCCTGTCACAGTTGTGAGCATGAAGCCTGATTTACATTAGTTACGAAGTTGGAAGGTTTGTATTTTTTTCATTTTCAGGAGGAAATCTGTATTTGCTAGCTCTGTGGAATGACTGACGGATTGTTGAATTGAACCCCCTTAATCAAATTAATTTTGCAACAGCAATGCAGCACTTATGTAGAAAATTAACAGTGTCATTAGAGAAACCACATAATTGATAGAGATCATACAAAAGACTGCCAATATGAGTGAGATACATATTGATCTCAAAAGCGTTTATATGCAAATAGTTGATCCGGACCCAAAACCAGTATTTACACACGCCACAACAAAATTACAAAAAAAAAAAAGCATTCGAGTCAACGAAATTGACCAAAGACAACGCCGGCGCGCCTCTTCGCCGCCGGCGATACGTCGGCCCACTGCTCCACCAGCACCACCTCCCCCATCACGGCGTCCGCCCCGCCAAGGACGTGGCAAGGCGGCTTCGACTTGCGCCGGCCGGCGCCAAAGGGGACGTTGCGGAGGGCGCCGCCGGCGGTCCAGTAGCGCTGGCACCCCTTGCAAAAGTGCCGGGGCTGGTTCACGTTGTAGTTGTTGAAGTAGCAGAACTTGGTCTCCATGCTCTTGCATCTCGGGCACGGCAGCACCTTCTGAGTTGCCATCTTCTCCGCCGCCGACGACTTCTCCTCCTCCACCTCCTCCTCCACTTTTGGCCTCGGCCTCTCCTCTATGGGTATCTTCGCACCAAACAGCTTCAGGATCGGCGTGCTGGAAGCTTTTGCGTCCATCTCGCCTATATATGGTTTGATATATCTATCTTTGTATGCAAAAGATGAAGTATGGGAATGAGACCGAGCTAGTTGGGTGCTCGTCGTCTCAGTACTATGAACGTCATCATATATAGCTCGCACAAACACAGAGACGACACAGTGTAGCTATAGACAAAGGGAATGCTGGGGATGGAGGAGAAGAAAACTTGGGTGGAGACTTATGGTGAAGGAATGGGGAGAAGAAGGTGATTGATATATATATAATATCAATCACCT
>JAVDBV010003597.1:0-20151 GCA_032619315.1 Piper longum
CTTATCAGTCCACAACCCCCCCCCCCCCCCCCCATAGCAGGTTTGCACATGATTTCCCAACTTTTGTTGATCTGATCTCCAGTTACATAGTTGATTCTTTTCAGGTTTTCCAGACGTTGGACGAAGTAGTGGTATCAGTATGCAATGTTTGATTCCACACAGAGTAGTGTTTCAGCACTGTTGTGCCCACTGCCAATGTTTATCTTTTCTAGAGTTCATTGAGAAGAACCATGTATAAGACTAAACATAATTGAGAAGGACAGGAACTAGTTTTTGGAAGGGACCTTGATGAACTTGTGGTAGGTTGAGCTTTTTTATTTGCTGCAATATTCTCACTTGTCTTTTTTAGTTAACCGCCCTTTCCAATATGCCCGAGACAATTCATTGTGGCTTGTTTGCTCATATTAGACACATCAACTATTACATGCTTCGCTTCGTAAACATAATACTATGAACATACCTTTAACTGTGGTTCGCATACTACATTGAAATTTGCAGCAGAGCAAATTACTACAGTTTCTGTAGAACTTCATTTTTCTTGTTTAGCATGTCGGCTGAGTTAATTAAGCACTTGAAGGGGATCTGAAACAGTCATGGTCATTCAGTTAATGAGAGGAGATTGCTATGTATAGTTACCGACTGCGGCAAAGAATAAAAACAAAGAGGCATTTACTTCCTAACTTCTAACATGGCTTCTTGAATGCGGGTCAGTGCAAGATTTAGGCATGGGACCAAGACCATGCAGTCGAAGTCAGGTTTGGTTGTCATGTAGCTTTCTCCTCTCTTCATCTTGTTTTTACTTTTTACCAGCAGTTATGTATGGATCTGCAAACGTACCACACGGCCAAGAGTTGATCTTATAAGGTGAATGCATTTCATTAACAACCTCCAAGCATATGAAATGACGTAGAGCTGCTTTAAAAGAATAATGCTTATTTGAAAGAATAATGCTTATTTAAAAGTATGATGAACATATAAAAATCTGCTCTTGTTCACCTAGACCGTTAATAAATGGTTACACGAAACTCCCGAGATCAACATCCATAACAGTGATGTCGTCCTTGTTACCTCGCATGCATGACAAGTCCACCAGCACTTTGCACTACTCAAGGGACGCACCGTGCTTCAACACCTCATCCACAGCCTCTTGATTTGTTACCTGCTTTCACATTTCAACTTCCATAAATTTTTTACGTCATCTTTATATAAATCTATATTCAAACTATATATTGATCGACCGAACAAGTTAATTAAAGGGGACTCAAAAAACCATATATTCGGAATAGCTAATAGCGGCTATATATATTTATATGATGCGCAT
The DNA here is from genome assembly GCA_032619315.1 of Piper longum. Classification (NCBI taxonomy): domain Eukaryota; kingdom Viridiplantae; phylum Streptophyta; class Magnoliopsida; order Piperales; family Piperaceae; genus Piper; species Piper longum. The sequence continues at coordinate 1,322 of JAVDBV010003597.1, forward strand.
AATTTGAAGCTACCTTATCCCAAAGTCCATCAGAAGCTAGGATAAAATTTGGCATTCGGTAGTGAGACGGATTTTGCAAATTTCTGGATCAGAAATGACCCACATTTTCAGATGGGAATCGCCGATAACTCTAGACACAGCCAGCGAGCCCTGAAAACTCTCCACACCCCATTGTGGACGTTAACGAAGCATCCCTGCAACGACGAACGAAACAACTTGTAACCCTGTTGTTATCAAGACAAAAGAAGATGCAAAGCAATGTATCCACTTGCTCATTGGTTAATTCAATAACATGCAGTGACTGATCAATCAAAACATGTATAGAAATAGAGAGTAAGCTGAGCATAATAGTTAATGTACCAAGCTTTGAATCCGGCAGCGTTCGTCATACCTATCGACCTTGTGGTCATTGGTGACAGCATGGGCCAGGCAGTTTCTACTCAGAACCACTCTGCAGTCCCCAACGTTGGCTACCTGCGCTTCCCCATCCTTAAGCAACACCGTGGCTGCGCAAGCCCCACCCATCAGACCCTGCTTATAAAAGCATACAATTGATCATAAGTTTAAACCATGGACGTCTAATTAGTTAAGATATGCTAAATGAGTGTAGTAAAGTAAGTTGGAAGAAATAAAATGCGGTAATTGTTAGTTGGTAGGAGATGAAATGTACGTACCTGGGCAAGAAAGTCGTCATCCGTGGTCTTGTAGCCGAGCTTGGTTGCCGTCACTAGGCTATCTTCATCTTCTTCACTCGCCTCTTTCATGGCTCCTACAATGTTCTTACCAAGTCTGTCTGCAATGAAATCTACAGCTTCTTGACCACCGTGGCCATCAAAAACTCCAAAGAAAGCCTGCAAATAGTATACATTTTAATCAGGTAAAACATAATCTTATGGTTTTTTTAAGAGGAAGATCTTGCATATGCTAGCTCCATATATGCACCTGCTTGTAGTTGCCTACAATATTGGTGATGACTGCATATTTATCCTCCATGTTCTTTTTCCTGCCTCTCCTGCTGGCTACAAAAGATTCTTTACCTTTGACCTCCACCTCTTCCCTCTCATCCTCAGAATCCTTACAAACTTCATCTAGAATTACGCAAGCTTCTGGTATGACAATGCTTGCCGGCCTTTTCCCCAGCTTGTTATGCAATTCTTTACGAACTGCGGCCATGCTACTATTCTATTAAATTTATGGGTGACCAATGTACCTTCCACAGCTGCTATTAGAGAATATCGATTGTTGCTTATTGTCTACCCTTTAATTTCCCACGGTAGAGAGATTATTCTTTCAACCTTTCAACTATGTAAGGAAATCACGCCATTTAGGAGTGGTGCATAGCCTTTGTACATACATTTTAGGCGCGTTTCAACAATTAACAGATAGTTGTGACTCCTTCAAAAGAACACAACTACTAACTGCCAATAGATAATATCATCAATTTATGAAAGAGTGTGACTAAAGCTAGTTGACCGGAGTCGGCAAAGAGCACCCAAAAGGTCAAAATTTCTAATACATTCAATGGATTAATCATGACCATATTCTAGGGGCCGAGAAAGCTAAGTCTCACCATCCTCTACTGGTTTTCCCCTAGTTTGCACAGCATGCATAGCTCCTGGCCTAAACTCCGGTCTTCTACTGCACGTACTCGGTCTCTGGCTTGTGAGCAGTTTTTCTCTATTTGATTAATCTCCCATGAATGGCTGCTTGAGCTATACACAGACGGGTTAGTAAATGACGCTACATTGACCATTTTTTTGGAGGGAAAACTCCAAAACTGATTAATGTAGGACAAGATTTTTGTCATTGATTGGGCTTCTTTATTTTAGTCATATGAGTTACTGGAAGAAAAATAGGTCCTAAGAGTTTCAATATTAATTAATTCTATCATGTTGAGTTACAGTAGTTTCTTCATATTTAATTGTATTAATACCTTCAGAAATAGAGGTTCTTAAGTCTCCTGTAATATATACAAACTATGATAGTGATGAGTGATGTGATTCTTATATCCTCTTCTTTTTTCCCTCTGGCCTCTTGTCTAAATTTCCATTTCTTTTCTTTTGTCCTTCTAATTTTTATGAATTATTTTTTAGATAATTATTTAGAATCATCCACGTAGAAGTTCTAAAATTTGTTTCAAATTTCACCACCTTCACCTACCTCAGTGACCCATAAACTGTCTGAGAAATAAGAGGGGTATTGTTATCTGTAGGTGAAGGAGAAATGATGGAGAAAAGGGAGGAGAGCTGGTTCCAAAAACCACAGTCAAACCCTTCTTCCTAATTGCACGAATAAACCTTAGGATAAAAGATACCAGAGATGAGCAGCCCAAGAAAGGCTCTGCTGCTACATCAACCAACCTCTTAATCAACTCGGTCCAAGCTAAATTACCAACGTCAAAGATTAAAAAACTATCTTGTACAAGGAAGACACTTTCCCATATGCGGGAATAACTTCTGATATATATAAACACATAAATAAAAGGGCGCCTAAGATGTGAATTGGATGAAAGTGATAACTACATAATGATTACATAAATGAAAATTTTTTATTACTTGATGATAGGAACACAGAAATCCTCGTGCATGTAAGTTAGCCCAGAAGCTATGCCAACAATTATATCAAACCTCTGTCTCCAATTCAGAGATTTACTGCCCATGTCACCTACATTTTTGTTTTATCAAAAGGTTCTCACGAATAAACCCATTAACGGAAAAAGTTGTGAATTGTTAGATGTGCCTTCTAAATAACATCTTGTCGAGGCTTCCCTTCTCCATGCATTCATACACCAAAAACAGATCCGAGCTTTTTTGCAAAAGCCAAGTAGACGGACAAGATTTGTGTCTGGTTGATGTGTCTGGCCGGGTCAACCCACTTCAACCCAACAAGAGCGCAATTAGGAAAAAAGATTATTTCTTCAATTAAAACATTTTAGAAAAAAAAAACGTAAGAAAGGGGTGCTTCTCCTAAGGAGTCCAGATTGTATAGTCTACAAAGTACTCTGAAGTAAAAAAATTACCAAATTTCCCTTTCCTCTAACTATGAAAGGCTGTTTTTGTAATATACAATTAATAATAAGCAGCTATAATAAGGGTTACTTGGTAGATTCTAGATTATGGATTCTCAAGCAGGAAATTTTTTTCTCTTTAATGGGCTATTAACAAAATAATTTTTCTTTCTTTTTTCACAATTAAAAGCCAACCATAAGGTAGTCGTCAAAGGCCCCTAAAATAAGATAGGAATTGGCTCCTTTTTTTTAGAGTCCTGGAGGTCAGCATGGAGAAAACTAGTTGCCTGCTGCAAATTGGTCAAGCCTAAATTCATTATGCCCGATAGATCTGCAAGATCAGGGCAGCATTATGTCTTATTTTCATGGAGTAATTAGAGAAAAAAAGCACAAAGGGCAAATATGCAGTTGGATAAAGAAGATTAAAATTACTAATCAGATGGGTCAATATTTGCACTTGATACCTGATATGTTCCTCACGCCATGTCGACGTCTTCGAATGACCAGCACCATGATAAAAAGAAGCAAGCAAGATGCAACAAGTGACGAGCAAACTCCCACAATGAGCTTTGATCTTGGCTTCTTCCCATCTGCAGTACTTTCCACTATTACCATTGTTTGTTTCTTCCATTTTTCACTACTTGTCCTAAATGTTCAAGCCAACTAAAATTATACGCCGTATGATTTTCATTCACACCTTTGGCTTAAGTCAAATCGAAGAAAATTGCATGCAATTATAACCCAGAGCTTAAGTACGTACGAGCTTGCATATTTATTTGTAGAGATATATGCATATATATAGATAATCACCTGTTTAAGAAGAAATGGTTCAATGCTCAGATCATCACACCTTAGACGGCTGACAATCTCGAGAACTAAAATGCCAAAACTGAATACGTCAGTCTTCTCAGATAAATGATCTTGAAGCATGTACTCTGGAGCTGTGTAGCCACCATATATAACACAACATCAGTAATAGTTCAACAAATGTTTTATGTGAATGGTGACCATTAGAATATGAAGGCTTTGAAGCTCTCACATTGTTCCAGATAGTCTTCTTCGGATATGGCTTTGGTCTTCGGGAAACAACCTTGCAAGTCCAAAGTCTCCACTCTTGGCTTGGAGTTGATCATTGAGAAGTGTGTTTCCACATTTTATGTCTCTGTGGTGATAGGAACACAAAAATCGTCGTGCAAGTAAGTAAGCCCATGAGCAATGCCAACAATTATATCAAACGTCTGCCTCCAACTCAGAGCTGATTCACTACTGCTCATGTCACCTGCATGTTTGTTTATATGAAGAAGACAAGCAATTATATATATATCAAGACATCTATACAAAACATTGTTCAACAGCTATATGGGTTGTGGATTATTGGATCTGCATACCGTGCAAGATTTTGTCGATGCTTCACTTCTCCATGTATTCATACACCAACAGAAGATCTGAGCTTTTTTTGCAGGAACCAATTAGATTGACAACATTTTTATGTCGAGTATTGCTCAAAAGAACTATTTCTCGTTCAAAGGCTACCCTTGTTTCTGTCGCCTCTCCAATTGTAAGCTTTTTGACGGCCACAACTCACCCATTTTTCAGCAAACCCTATTAATCACAAATGTTCAAATAATTAGATGGGAAACTATAATATGCATTTTTCTATGTAGATTACACTTTTTTTTATTAAACTAACAGTGGCAATATTTGTACTTTGTAATTTAATCGGTTTAACGTTTAAACAACTCTTATAAAAGCTCCAAGTTGTTTGAAAACACGCTACAAAAGAATATTATTTTTACTCGCGTCAACCCATCTTAGTTGTCTTAGACTATATTGCACTGGGAAAATATTTTCCACGACACAATTTTAAAAATGGTAAAAAATGTCTCTGAGGTGGATATTGTAGTCATATATACGTGCCATTGGGACAACACTTATCTATTGTTTTTGAGGTTAAATCATAAATTATAATTTTTTTGTGGCCTTATAATCCCAATAATTTGTTGGTATTGTCCGCGGTTATCATGGTAAGAGTGGTATTTTCTTAGAGAGAGTAACATCATTTTATTTTAACATTTCTCTTTGTTGGAAACTAAGTCTAATTTTGGTGCAGTCAAGAATCTTTTTGGTAAATATAAAGTCTTATGAATAATATATTAAAAGGTAATATTAAATGTGGATGTGCTTAGGTGAGATAAACTTAAAGTTTATATATAAGTGTTGTATTTTTATGTTAAATTGAGACTCAGAGGTTAAGGTCTTTAATAATTATTCACAAATATAAAATAAAGTTCTATGATCCATTATATCCAAAGTAATTTTGTAAAATTCCTCTTCATGCTCTTAGATTGAATTGTCCTTATATTCATATCTTGTTATTATCAAGAGCTTTTTTTATATTACCCCATCAAATTGGTACACAACCAAGTTCGAAAAAGGAAAAAAAAATTGGTGAAGTGTGATTAACAAGTTTTATTTGATTAGATGTAACTACAAATATAACTTATAGAGTTAGAAGATGAAACCTCATTAAAGAATTTTCTGCACTATTTAAAAAGAATAACACAACGCTTTTTCAATTTATTGAGTGGTATGACATTATGGAAGAAGGCTTAGAGAGGCCAAATGTGAAGTAATGTTAAAAAAGTGAGAAGCTGTGAGATTAGAGTGAAGAGAGACAAAAAAAAAACTATTTTCAATATTTATCAAGAAATAGATGAAAGTATGTGAAGAATATGACCAAATGGGCAAGAAATATCCAAGAGTATTTTCTTTGTCATCTGTCCATGAAACACTTAATAATATTTTGAGAAAATGAGGCGAGTGCATCTACATCAAATAAAGCAATGTAAAGAGATGAAAAATACTAAGTGAAGGAGTAAAATGAAAAGACAAAGATGAAATGAGTATCAATGATAAATAAAGAGTAATGAAGATGGAAGTCATGTAAATAAAATTGAGGACATAAATATAATAAATTAGGCTTAAAGAAGGATGTCAGAAATTAAACTTAATTTTGATATGATCAAGAATCTTTTTAGTTAATATAGAGTCTCACTTAAATATTAATAGGTATATATTAATCGTGGATGTGGATAGGTGATATCGACTCGAAATCGATATATAAGTGTTGAATTTTAATATTAAATTATGACTTACAGGTTGAGCTCCATGAATTTGTTACTAGTTTTCATTGTGCTCAATGTAATTTTGTTAAGATTTTCCTTGTGCTCAACGTAATTTTGTTAAGATCTTTGTCAAAGGAAAGTGTCATCTTGTCATCATATTTATAAGGGTATGTTATAACATCCTTTACCTCTGTCAGTCGACATATGCAAACAAATATTTTCCCAACTTATCATGTAGTCGGCAACGATATGAAGAGAAGTCTCTAATAAAAATAAACACGAAGCAAATATTTTGCTAGACGGTTTTATTTTCTTGGCCTTATAACATACCCTTATAGACAATAGCAAAACCTCCGCTTCCTAAAATATTGACATTACTAAACTTTTCCGTTGCATCTTGGAGGTCACTGTACTGGAACCTAACCAGTTGCTGCAGCCCAGAAACACCCAAGATCGTTAACCAGGCAGTGTCTGGAAAACCAAAACACAAAAGCCATTAATGAGAAGTTCGCAAGTACGTGGGGAAATTGAAAAATTAAATCAATAGAGTATTAGTAACTTGCACCACAAATACCTATCATGGGCCAAATGCATATGCACACTGTGATAAAAAGAGCCAAGCAGAATGCAACAACTGCCACACTGGTTTTGATTCCCAAAATACGTTTTTTGCGTTTGTTCTCATTTACATTTTACAACATGAAACTGTCATAGATTGGCGCAGCTATCTCTTATACCACGTAATTAATTAATGAAAAATTTTGGCGAGGGAGAGACCATAGTTTAAAAATATTTTTTTTAGTCTAAAAATTTCTCGAGTCGATTCTATTTTATAGCTTGTTGAGCCAAATTTTAAGAATGACTCCATACTTACTATTTTATAATTGATTTTCCGAGTTAAATCATAAAATTTATTAGAATGTATTATCTTTACTATAGATTAATTAAATTAATATTTTTAAATAATGTCAATCATATATTTATCAATTTCAAGTTTTAAAAAATTAATACATGTTAATTTCATATAACTATTTATTTATATAATTAAAATTTTAATATAAATAATTTTGAACGGGAAATAGTCGGCTCTGAGTTGACTCAACTCTATGCTTATGCCGAGTTGAATCTCGATTTCTAGTTTTTAAACTATGGGAGTGACGCGATTTCAGCATGTCCCCATCAACGTCATTCCCGATCGCCACCGGGTGCAACTCTTAATAAATGACATAAATGAGCCGTTCCATCTGAATTACTGCAATGTGTGTCGACCTAAAATGATAATAGATAATGAAGTGTTAGGATGCTATTAGTATTTTAATATTTAATCAAATCTTTATTAGTCAACCATTGTATTTGTCAAAGGGCATGCTTTATTAATAACGTTGGTTACTTAGATATACGGTCAATGTAACTCACTTAGATTTACATTGGCTAAGTAATTTACACTTTTAATATGCTAAAATTAAGTCCACTTAAGAATTATTCTAATTAGACCCGATTAACAAACCCTAACAGTCTTACATTATACATTGACTTTTATATTATAAATTTTCTAAGAAATTATGGGCTTCACTTAAAAGCAGTTAGAAAAAAAATTCTTAAATACTAATCTTAGCTTGTAATCAAGTAAGTTTTTTTACGGGGACAAATTATGAGGTGCAAATATTATATATTTTGTTTGCTACCGGTGGAATTTGAACTCAATTTCGATTATCTGATATTATATTAAATAACCACTACATTTAAAAGCTTAATTAAGACTGTGTAAAAAAGGGCACTCTTCAATATTTAACCTTAGTACTTGTAAGTAAAGTAATTGATCTTATTTTGCACAACACTCAAGTCTCACATAGTAAGAAAAATAGTCATACGACCAATAAATTGATTTTCAGGCATTGTGACCCGTCCTAACCATGTAAATTTGCATATGAATAATCATTTTGCCAATTGGACAAGCTATTAAAATAAATAGTTTAACAATTTTGGTTGATTAAGATAAGCTTATCCCGAGATATGTAGGAGTATCAACCGAAACTAAATCAGTGCATTTATTTAAAATTTTATGGTGATATTTTTGTTCCTACTCCACAAAATAAGTACCCTTATCATTTAAACATCAGTGTAAAATCAAATAGTTCATGTTCTTTTGAGCTTACATAATATTAAATAATTATATTTTGTTCTTCATAATTCTCCATGCAGGTATAGTTTTCAAAATGTGTATTAAAAATAATACATGCGAAAGAGAAAATTATATTTTATACAAAACCATGTTCAATTTACATATATATGATAAAGATGAGAATTTTGAATGTATAAACACATTTAGTCTTTATTATTTTTTTTAAATTTTAAATTAATGAAATAACTAATCCCATAATGATGGAAAACTAAGTGTTTATTTTTTTGATAATTTCGAAAATTTTAATTATTCAAATTAAAAATCTGATAAATATGGAAACTATAAATTGATAAAGACACTTATTCTTTATTATTTTCGGAATTCTCAATTATTGAAAATTTTTATCCGACATACAAAGATAAAAAATTCGGTGTTTATCTTTTAAATTTAAAATATGATAAAGTTCTTTCAATGATAAATTAGAAAATCGCTATGATAGGTTACTCCACATTTTCATTTTTATCAGATTTATAATTTAATTAATTAAAAATTATAACAGTAACAAAAAATATATGTACTTCAGTTATTTCCGGATTTGGAATTTGAATAATTATAAAATCCCGAAAATAATTAAAAATATGTGTTTATCAACTCTTATTTTCCATCTTTATCATATTTACAATTTAATTAATTAAAAATTTAGAAAATAATAATTTTAATAAGATTTGGAAATTCTAAAAGATGAGATTAATTTTTCATCTTCATCATATTTCTCGCTTAATTGATGAAAAATTCTCAAAATAATAATAATAAATATGCGTTATTAACTCTTATTTTCCATCATTATCATATTTCTAATTTAATTAATTAAAAAATTCAAATAATATTAATATTAATAAGATTTGAAAAAAAATCTAAAAGCTCAGATTTCCCTTCTCTTTCTTATTCCTAATTTATTTGATTAAAAGTTCCGAAAATGATTATAAGATTTGGAAAAAAATTTAAAGGATTAGATTATATTTTATGGAGATTTCAAAGTAGCTTAATAATATTTGAAGTTATTTTTTAAAGACTCTATTATCATCTTAACAAATCATATTGAGTCATTTGACAATCTCTCATTAAAAATTGGTCAAGACATTTATGGAAATTGATTATCCCATTACATATATAAGAAAGATTATTACCATGTGTAGCTGTGAGAACCAGGTTGGAGTCGTTGAAGAAGGAGTGATCAGAGTACCGGAGGAAACACTCCAACATCCCAGAACTAGCCCCAGATGCTGGCAAACACCCCTTTATATCTTGGTAGGCTGATTGGAGGCATTTTCCGGTGTCAACAGGGTCAATGTTATCGGCTATCAAGCACTGCCCTACAGCATATACCAAGGATCCGTTGCTCCGTTAAGGTAATCCGCCCCAAAAAATGTTTTTTTCTTGGGCACTTCCTTCATTACACTCTCCACCTCCGTCGCCACCACCGAGCTAAACTCCGGCGCCTCCTCTTTCCCCACAGTTCGAACCTCGCAGGAGCTGGTGAGTGGCCAGGCGCTATTGGCCGCCCAGTCATAGCTTTTGCTGCTGCTCCTAAACCCGAGAGTGCAGCCGTCGTAGACGACGCATCCGTTTGGGCTGGGGTAGCAACTTCCTATGAGGGAGGTGGCAGCGTCGAAGCACGCGAGGCAGTCGTCGGAGGTGAGGAACTCCCGGCACTGGAAGTAGACGTGGAGTGGTTGGTCGGGTTGCGACTGGGCTGAGGCGTGGAGGGTGGACGAGAGGCCGGAGCGAAGGGGGGAAGGTGGCGTGGAGGCTGGCGTAGTAGGAGGGTGGGCGGATGGCCAGGGCCTGGCTGCAGATCCTTGCCACAAGGTTGGTATGAGGGTCGGCCATGGCCATGGTCATGAATATCGGTAGAAAGTTGATCAAGTGTATCATAAGGCCTCCCATGCAGGCCTTGAACTTCATTTGTCTGATCATGTGATCAATTGTTGTGGCTTAATTTGGAATCGGTAAACCCAGTTCAAATATATGTATGGGGGCATGTTAAGTAGAGTGTGGACTTCATTGATCAGTACTCAATGAAATCTTAGTGTGACAACGGCGCTGGTAAAATATTTGATCATTGCCTTACTAAAATTAATAGAGATCAAGTCATGGGCAGTACTCAATTTGTTTTGTAAAATTAACTGAAGCTAGTGACGACCCGGTAGTCATAATCTGGACGGAGGATCGATGCATTCATTGACTACAAAACAGATTCCTTAATTAGTTGTAAATCTGGCGCTTATATTAATTAAATCTCTTAGTTCTTTCCGGCATGAGATCGTTGTCTTCATTTTTTTTTTCATTTTGCATTGAGTATATACCTCCCGGTTTCGGGGCGGATTCAGTTTATTGAGCTATATTTTGACATTAACCCTTCAACTTCAACGTCAATACTAACCGAGCTTATTTGTTCTTTGAAAAAATTACTGCCAGATTCAGAGCTCCTAAAATTATTTGAAGTCAAGGTGTTAACATATGTAGATCACTCGCTGTATTATATATCTAAAAATAATTGTTTTTAACGCTTCAAACGAATAAATGAACATGGTCTAGGATCCAGAGAAAATTTTCACTACAAAATTTGTATGTCCAAGCAATCTCCATCTTCAGCGAGCAGAGAAATAAGACATAGTCATGTTAGCATTAGTACCATCGCCAGAAGCAGCAGGGTGGGGGTGGTCATTGACGGTTCTAAGAATATGAGACGTAGTAGTAATGAAAGTTGGCCTGAGGAGATCCAATTCAAAGTCAGTTTTGCTCATAATCCTCACCACAACTTCCGACGTGGTTGGCCTCAAATGAGAAGATTGTGTGCACATCAGACCGACCTGTATCACCCTCTTTATCTCCTCTTCCTCAGATTTAGCAAGCTCCATAGTTCTGTCAACTAAATCCAGCAAGGAATTGTCTTCATAATGCCTCCAAGCCTATCAGAACACGAATACTCCAAATAATCCAAGCAAAGAAAATATCAACGTTGGCTAGCTTGTAAAAATAATCACCTGTTCAAGGAGGTATGGTTGGATGTTCATATCGTTACATCTACGTCGGCTCACTATCTCTAAAATTAATATGCCAAAGCTATATATGTCAACCTTCTCCGATAAATGCCCACGAAGTATGTACTCAGGAGCTGTGTATCCACTACATAAAATGTGACAGTAATAAAAATAATTCTGGATTATATGTTTTGTGGGTAGTGAGAATTTAGCTAAAGGTTTTGGTAGTACTCACACTGTTCCAGCTAATCTACTTCTTATATGGCTTTGGTTTTCTGGAAACAACCTTGCAAGTCCAAAATCACCAATCTTGGCTTGGAGTTGATCATCAAGAAGTATGTTTCCACATTTTATGTCTCTGTGGATGATGGGAACACAAAAATCCTCGTGCAAGTAAGTAAGCCCGCGAGCAATGCCGACAATTATATCAAATCTCTGTCTCCAAGTCAGAGTTTCACTGCTCGTGTCCCCTGCATGCATTTTTGTTAAAATGGGAAGAGCCGGTCACATAATATTTCCCACAAATCATCTACTATTAAGTATTAACCAACTATACATACAATCTTTATACAACAACTAAACAGCAGGGTTGTGAATTGTAAGATATATGTCTTACTAAATAGGATTTTGTCGAGGCTGCCCTTCCCCATGTACTCATACACCAACAAGAGATCTGAGCCTGTTTTGCAGTAACCAAGTAGGCTAACAAGATTTCTATGTCGAGTGTTGCTCAATAGAACTATTTCACTCTCAAAACCCTCCCTAGTTTCTGCAGCTTCTCCTATAGTAAGCTTTTTGACGGCAACAACTCGTCCGCTCTGGATTACACCCTTTTAGTTGTACATTGATGGGCACATATAATTAGATGGGGAAAAATGAGTACAGTTTTGATCTAATAAATGGTATTGACAAATAAATGATTTTTTAAACTATGAATTTCACCTTGTAAACACTTGCAAATCCTCCCTGTCCTAACTTATACTTATCATTGAAGTTTTCTGTTGCTTGGTAGAGATCTCCGGCGTGGAAACAAACTGGCTGCCGCAACTCGGTCAAGCCTAACCCAATTAAGCGTCCAGTGTCTGTAAAACCAGAAAATGCTCAAACAACAACTAAATCAAAGAGGGCCAAAATTGGTGATGAAGAAATGATTATTAGTAGTTCTGACTGAGAGTCAATAATTTGAAAAAAAATAAACCTATTGTAGTCCTCCTTATTTGTCGGCGATGTCGAACGTATATGACGGTGATCAAAAGAGCCAAGACAGCTACCGCAGCGCACGGGACAAACACGGCGATCACTTTGGGTTTGTAGTCATCTGCGTTTTTAAAGATTAAGCACAATATATGAGCCAGCTGTGGTTATGGCCAATGGTACTGCAGCAGAAACGATGAGCTTTTTCACTTTATCTTATCAATTTGTCATTGAACACAAATAAACACAAAAGCGACTTCTTCGTCGATCAAATATCTTCCCTCTTTCTCATTCTAATTATTGGTTAACAAACAAGAAATTAAAAGCTACTTCTTCCTGCTAACTACTTGTTAACCCCTCGTGGCCGGTCTTCTTTCAAAAGCTCTGGTTCGAGAGGTAAGACTTTAGTAAAGCCAATATACAATTAACTAGTTTACCTAACCATTCTTCCCTTCGTATATTAGGCCACTCAAATCATCCATATATCATAAATACTAGGTCTTCAAGGTTCTGAGAGTTTTTAATTTGTTCTAACCATGTTACAACGAGACTAACTTAGGTTCTGAGACTATTTGTTAGGGGTCAATATAAATTTAATAAACCTTTCAAAAATTAAATCAAGAAGATTTTTTTTTTAAATCTTACATACAAGTCATTAACCTCTCCTATAATTGATGTGAAATTAACCTAATATTATTGAGTGAAGAAAGCTCTTTTGGGAAGGAGATTTTGATGGAAAACATAAAATTCACCCTCCCCCAAAATAATTTTGCAATTAACGAAAATTTTGAGAACATTCACAATTTTTGGCAAAAAAAAATAAAAAAATTATTGGCTACGATCTGACCGGCATCTCTGTCCGGGGGGGGGGATTTCATTTTTGTGAGTCGATCCATAAATCATAAATCATAAATCATAAGAACGAGGGTGTCCGCATTTAGTTTCGATGATATGAGTAACAGAAAGGATCTCATCTTGCGTCAACAATAAATTACATTATAGAATAGACACGATATGATTTTTTGGAATGTATGTGCCATGATAATTAATTTGGTGTTAATTTAATGATTTGACTTTTGGCAAAATGACACCCACTGATTTGATTTGGTTCTTGTTCTTATCGAACAGAATTAGTTGGCTTTTAATAACAAACTAAAGGCACAATTAAGGCAAATCTAGTCGACCCCTTGGCTGGATCTCTAGACGAGATTTTGCTCAGTTTTTTTAGGTATATACACTCTCTTATTAATTATAATAAAATAATTAAAGTACTTTTGATTAAATTTAATAAATGTAACAAATTAAAATACAATAAAAAAATTTATTATTATCTATTTCTCGTTTAATTAATCATTCAAAATCTATTTCTAAGATATCAAATTAGTATACTTTATCTCGTTATTTAATAATAATTTATTTATAGAACTAAATTAAATTTCTCTATAAACTATGCATTGGTTGATATCTTGCCTAGTATATAATTAAGTAGTAGTATAAAACTTTTGAAATGGACGTGGCCTACCATGTATTTTGTTGGATGTTAGAAAGAGAAAAACGTGTGAGAAAAGTGGACTTAAAAATGTATTTTTAAAATATTTATTGATTGTTTGATTTGTGAAAAGATGTGAAGAAAAGAAAATCTGTTTATGATCACGGTTAAAACGTCTTTACAACTATTTTCGTATCAGACATGTGAAAAAAAAAAGAGAAAGTGAGGGATGCTATATTCAAATTTTCTTTTCTTTCTAATCAAACACACTAGAGAAAATGATAAGAAAATTAATTTTTTTCTTTTCTTTCTAATATTAATAGAACACATGAGAGAAAATAATAAAAAAATTAGTTTTTCTTTCTCATCAGTTATCTTTTATTTTATCACTGTCCAATTAGTAGGAGAGCTAAAAGCTGTACATTATCCTTCATCAAGATTTTCTTCTATATAATTTTTAGTTTATGAAAGCTAATCAAAATTATAATAGAACATGAGCATCTCTATAACTCAAGCTCATACACATCTAGTAAAAGACAAGAGAAAATATCATATATACGACGTATGAATTATGATATTCATATCATGTTTAATCAGAAAATGCCAGAGTTATGTTAATTACCTTGATCATGAGTAGGAGTATCGAGGAAGATGTCGACCTTGGACTCATTGAAGAAGGGCTGATCAGAGTACCGGAGAAAGCACTCCATCATCACAGACCTGCCGCCGGCGTCCGCCAAGCACAAATCCTTTACATTCTTGGAAGCTGATTGCAGACATCTTCTACAGTCAACGGGTTCTATGATCCCACCCGACACCAAGCACTGCGCCACCGCATACACTTGCACCAACCCATTCCCATCACCAATCTTGGTCGCCCCGAACAGACTCTTTCTACCAGGTACCTCCCTCACCAGACCCTCCACCGCCGCCTCCACCGTCGACCTAAACGCCGTGGCATCGTTCGCCAGTCGATCATCGCATTGAATTTTCTGTGGCCCGACGCTGTTGGTCGTCGTCCACTTATAGCTTTGTCTTCTGCTCTGGTACCCCAAACTGCACCCGTCGAAGACGACGTACGATTTGGAGCTTGGATAGCATACGGCGATGAGGGGGACGGCGGCGTCGAAGCAGGTGAGGCAGTCGGCGAAGGAGAGGTAGTTCCGGCATTGAACGAGGACATGGATGGGCTGGTAGGAGGTGGGGACGTAGGTGGAAGCGTTGAGGGAGGAGGAGAGGCCGGAACGGAGGATGGGGTAGGTGGCGTTGAGGGTGGCGTAGTAGGAGGGCGGGTTGGCGGCCGCGGCCTGGCCGCAGGTTCTGGTCACAAGGTTGGTCTGAGGGTCGGGCATGGCCATGAAGATTGGCGGAAGGGTGATGATCAAGTACTGTAATGATAAGGCTATTAAGCTTCCCATGCAGGCTTTGCACTACTTGATTAGTACCACGCCAATTGTTTTATTAACTTAAAAAGTGTTTAGCACCATATAAGGTTAAGTTATCTGGTTGTTTGAGGATAATTGGCATGGGTTCAGAGAAGGGTCAGACTACAAGGGGTACATTATAGCAAGTATAATATTCTTACGTCTCAAATTTAGATAAAGATGGTTGGTATCTCTAAGAAATTTTATATTTATAATTTTGTAGATCCTAGTTTAGATTATATGTCCTCGACACCGTTTGTGTATTAGGTAGAAAAATAATAAGACAAATATTTTTGTCATAAAGAACATGAACAGATTAAAATATGGACTTATAATTTTATATTTTTATTGGTACAAGTGTATGTAATTTTTGCGCGACAAATTAGTGGCAGTCTCGAATTGTCAAATTAGATTTTGGTAGGGTTAATGTCTGTACTTTTCGTAAATCAACAACAATATTAATTGATTTTAGTTACGTGAAAGAACTTTCTTTCTGTTCACAATTCACATCCATGAATAAATTAATATTAATTTGATTTAAATTTTATTTAACCTACTTTGATTTGATGTAACAAGAGGCGACATTAAGCTACAGCATCAAGTTGATTGCATTCTTTCCCTCGACACTAATGAATAAAAGAGTGCAAGATGGGAATGAAATTAGTAATATCGAAGACTTCCATACACAATGGATAGTTGTCCAAAGGAAGAAATCTATACGGGCATATTCATTAGGATAACATCTTTTCTGTACAAAATCATTATGAAAATTAAGCAGTAAGAAGGGGAAAAAACCAATCTCAAATTACAAACTAATATATGCACCACTTTGGATATATGAATCTGGCTGTCTTAACTAGCTTGTAATCAGCGGGCTGAAAAATGAGACATAGTCATGATACCACCAGAGCTACTAATCGTAGAAGACACAGACTTCTCCTTGTTGCCAATTCCAAAAGGATTCTCATCAAGGAAACTGGGTCTGAGTAGTTGAACTCTGGAGTAGCCATCGTTCAGCAACATCACCAGTGCTTCGGACATGGCTGGCCTCAAGTGGGAGGATTGAGTGCACATCAGACCTACCAGTACCACCCTTTTCAAAGCCTCTGTTTCAGAGCTTTTTAGCTTCAAAGATTTATCAGCCAAGTCTGCTAACGAATCTGTTTCATACAACCTCCAAGCCTGCCAAAATAGAGACGCACATCTAGTTAGTAGATCATCAAAAGACTACATAGTAACTGTAGATTATTTTGGAAGGTGGGATTTCATTACCCATTCAAGAAGGTATGGTTCAACGCTCATATCGTTGCATTTTCGGCCACTAATAATCTCCAGAATAATTACACCAAAGCTGTATGCATCAGCTTTCTCTGATAGAACGCCATGAAGCATGTACTCTGGGGCTGTGTATCCTCTACCTCATGACATCAAGTATTAGCTTCTATGAAGTACTGAGCGAAAAGAACTTGAAGAAGGCATTATATCATATATGGAACTCACAGTGTTCCTGCTATTCTAGATTGAATATGGCTTTGATCTTCAGGAAACAACCTTGCAAGTCCAAAATCTCCAATCTTGGCTTGGAGTTGATCATCGAGAAGTATGTTTCCACATTTGATGTCCCTGTGAATGATAGGGATATAGAAATCCTCGTGTAGATATGCAAGCCCCCGAGCAACACCAACTATTATGTCAAACCGTTGGTTCCAATTGAGTGTCTCACTCTGGCCACCTGCATAATAATTTATGCAAATGATAAAAGGTCAATAACGTTATGTAAAATTTTAGTATCAACTTGTATGAATGCTCCTATATTATATAATAGCTGCTGGAATTAATATACGCCCTTACATTACAGGGACAGTTGGATAGAAAATTTAATAGTTATATCCATGTATTATTAGATTCACTTTGAGCTGATATTCTTAAGCAGTCTCAAATAACTAAGGGCTTGAAACATAAAAACTTGTCGCTAAGGGTGTGCCAATTAGAAATAAGTTTGTAAAAAATCTAAAGAGATGGAAAAGAAGTGTCTTGGGACGGAATACTGAAATTTTATTGAACATTGTTGGGATGACAAGAATGAAAATGAAACGATATTGACTTCAAGCTTTAAATTCATGTTTTTATTTTGTTTTCTCGAGTAGAAATAACCTATTCACATGAATAAATTGTATGCCAGTATATGTGTTTGATCATTTCGTCTCACCAAAAATGATTTTGTCCAGGCTGCCCTTCTCCATGTATTCATATACCAACAAAAGATCCGGGCCTTTTCTGCAGTAACCAAGGAGACTAACAAGATTCCTATGTCGAGTATTGCTCAAGAAAACTATTTCCCTCTCAAAACCTGTTCTAGAGTGTGCATTCTCTCCTATTTCAAGCTTTTTGACAGCCACAATTTGCCCTCTTTTGAGTACACCCTGGTAGTAGAAAATAGGTATAAATTGAAGGGACAAACTAAACAGCATAGATTTTTTTCATAAGAAATGCCCCATGTAATTGAACTTAATCATTTAAGACTACAAATACCATGAAGTTTACCTTGTAAACAACTGCAAATCCGCCCTCTCCTAACTTGTTTTTGTCACTAAAATTTCCAGTGGCATGCTTTAAATCACTGTACTCAAAACTGACTGGCTCCCTCATTTCAGTTAACCCCAACTCATTCAATAATCTTGTATCTGCAAAACAGCAATTGACATACTACCTTCAAAATCCTTATCACAATAACTGAATAGAAAACATCAAATTCGCAGACAAAATACAAATACTTGCATAAATCCTACCGATTTGGATCCTTCCATTATCTCTAGATCGCCGAATGAAAAAGATTACGACGATAAGAACACAGCAAAATGCAACAACTGCAACACCCGCGGAGATTCCCACAATGAGCTTCTTTCTGTGACCATTCCCATCTGCACAATCCTAATGCGCGTCAAATCGTCACACAACAACAACTAGCGTTCCGTTTTATAAGCACAACACGCAGAGTTCTCTGTTTTTCTCTTTTTCTCTCAAAGAGTAACTTCACAAAACCATAATATGCAGGAAGAACTACTAGCTAAGCTTGCTCGCCTACTCTTGACATTAAAATTTTAAAAATGCCCTTCTCCTTCTTTATACAATCAAACATTTAGTTGAAGTGGTCATTCAATAACATCATAATACAACAAAAATAAACAAATCAAATACTGAATCTAACTAACCAGGCGTGTCGACGAGGACGACCTTGGACTCATTGAAGAAAGGGCGATCGGAATATCGGAGGAAGCACTCCAAGTTCACTGACCTGCCGCCGACGGCCGGCGGACACCCCTTCATGTTATCATAAGCCAATTCCAAGCAGCTCCGGCACCCATCGCTCCCAACGCTCTCTGCAAGCAAGCACTGCCCCGCCGCATACACCCCGCCAACCTTCG
>JAVDBV010003599.1:0-14216 GCA_032619315.1 Piper longum
GGTTTGTTTTAATTCGGTCAAATTCGGTCGGTCAAATTCGGTCGGACATACTTCGGACTCGGACGGTCAGACAAATTCGGACGTCCATGCCCACCCCTAGCAACACCTATAATACATGGCACTGCCATATCCAAATTTATTTATATGTATTTCATATATATATATATATTTATATATATAATTTTATTTAAGGATATAGGTTCCAACTATTTATATGTATTAAATTAATATCTAACAAATATTTGGATTTTGAATAGTTTGATTGATTTACAAATATTTGGATTTTTAATATTAAAAATAATAAAATTTTATTTTACCTTCATATTTTATATTATTTTTTTTTAAAATTTTTAGTGGATTATGCATCTATATATTAAGATTCAAATCGGATATAAATAATGGCCAAATATTCAATTTATACATGATTCTAACTCATCCCGGTGTATATGCCACTCCAGTTCGATTCATATGTTTGACCTGTGGCGAAAAGATTTGCACAATTTTAAAACAATAATTATAACACAAAAATAATAAATCAAATGCATAACCAAACTTATAATTGAGGAACGTGGCATACACAAATAAAATTAATTATGATTCACAAAATACGTATTTGATATCACTAGATTAACCACTAGATCGAGCAATTATTGCAGAATAGGTAAGGCTTGAATTTAAATTAGGTAAAATATCACGTTATGCATGACCCTTATTAAAAATTGACTTCATCTTTACACAAAAGCCCTTCTTGTATAATGATTATAATAATTTAATATTTTAGAAAAATGTGTCTGTAATTTTAATATATTCCAAATAAATAAATTATAATAATTTTATTTATTTATTTATTTGTTTTATCATGATTGATCGAATCCATTACTTTTCATTAGAGCTCGAATTTTAATTCTCAAATAAAAGAGTAGATATATTTGCGGAGAACAGGACGCTTCTTCAATCAAATATTATTTAAGCCATATTTAAAAAAATAAGATCATTTTACCCATCGTTTTTTAAAATCAGATCATACCAAAAATATTCCGTCTGGAGTTTACATCTTTTTTTACCTCTAGATATCCAAAGACCGATGAACAATTCTTTTTTTTTTTTTTTTTTTTTTGTAAACATCGGCAAGGAGAGTGGATACCCAGCTTCTGAGTTATCAACGTATGTCCAGTTCGCAGCCATACCACATTCTACAACAAGTCCCTACCGCCATCAAATTTGTAGGCTTCCTTGCTTGTCACAATAAGAAGTCCACACTCCAAACAGTGCTTCTGGGTTTTGTACCTATCATAACACAACTAGTCTTCACTAATCCTTGACAAGATAGAGACACTGTAGGTAAGCTGGTGCAAGCATTGTAAGTTGTTAAACCATGCATACATATCAAGCTAACCGACACACAAGCATGCTGCATGCGTAGCATCCAAATAAGCATCGGCTAATTTTTTGAAGAATTGATCCAATCACAAATTTTTGTTGAGTTTATGTATAATTCAATTAATTATGAACCTCAAGCTCTCATCATCATGAATACCCAAGTAAGTCAAGCTCTGACTTGTATCCAAACTTTAAAATTTGCGCAACCAATCTCTTCCAATTTTTGTCTTCCCAGCAGTTCATGTGTTGTGGCTCTGTAGAGCTGAAAACCTGCTCAAGGGACACACAGCAAATGCTCTATACTCACACCAATGAACCAGTTTCCATCAATTTCCAAGCATTCCAAGCACTAATCCTTGAAAAAAGCCTTGCTGCAACATACACAACTCCTTTTATCTTTGAGACAAGCTCTCGTAATTTCCGCCTGCTCCAGAGTTCCTTGAGAACTGTCCTAAACTCTCTTTTGCCCAACTAAACTTGAATTTAACGCCAGAAGAATCCGGCAATCCGAAACATCATTGCAATGAGTGATAAATCAGCATACCTTGCAACGAAAAGCTCCTGTATGTGATCTTGATTGCTTCAAGTCAAGCATTTTCCACAACCACTATTAAAGACTATTGTATGTTTACTACACTTTGATTTCCAATGGTAATAGATATAAACTATCCACAATGAGATCAAGAAGAAAGACTATTATTTCATTAATGTAACGAACAATTTCACAAGGATTGGACCCCTTATATATAAAAAAGCTCATACCCTTAAGGAGGGGTACAATACCCTTAAAGAGGGTTGTGACATCCTTTCATACGATTATGACTATTCAAATGGAGCACACAAAAAGCTCAAAGAGTACTCATAAGGTCGCAATTTCCAACAATAATTAATACAAAGCATTATATACCGTAAAGGGCATGCATATTATTATGAACAGGTATGACAATAAGTATTACATATGTCTTTCTATCTTTTGAACCCACTGGTAACTTCAGATTTTCATGCACTCAATTTGTTGCTCTGATAGTTTCATTTCTAGACTTATCTCGTATTGAAAATACAACATTCAAAGTCAAACACCAGAGTAGTAGCAACAACATTTGTTGCATTTACTAGTACTTCAAACATATTTTCTTTTTCATTTTTTTAAAACTTTTAAAAGAAAAGGGGTTGATGAGATCGATCCTAATCCGCCCATGTTTTTCATATATTTCACCCTATATATTGACAATTATAAATATATAATCATGCATTTTATATTGTACAGAGTGAAGAAGGATTAAAGAGAAGTAAAACCTTAAAAAGTTTGTTAACTGCTCTGGGACAAAGCTTCAGCTGTTGGGCTTGAAGCCGAGTCCAGTTTTCTGAATACCAACTTCTGTTGAGGAAGCTGGCCGTTAGAGAATGCGGTAACTTCCGTGTCTACTAAGATGGTATCTTCATCCTTGAACTCTCCCCTTAGTATGCCTTTGGCCAGTTCGTTCTCTACATTTTGCTGTATCGCACGCTTTACAGGCCTTGCTCCATAATTGGGATCATAGCCAAGATATCCCAGAAGCTCTACTGCAGCATCACTAACTTGGATTCCGATCTTCCGATCACCTATTCTCTTCTGTACTCTCTCCAACTGTGAAAATTAATCATCGTTATATGTGAGATATAAAATTGATGTATCACAAACAAATGCAAATTATCAGCATACCTGTAATCTCACAATACTATTGATCTGATCACGGTCCAAAGGTTGGAAGACTATATATTCATCTACTCTGTTCATAAACTCTGGGCGAAAAACTGTTCGGGCAGCATCCATTACCCTTCGCTTTATGGTTTCATAAGCCAAATCTTTCGACAAGCCCTCTACCTCGGTGTCCAATATATATTGCGATCCAACATTTGATGTCATGATGATTACAGTGTTAGTGAAACTCACAGTGCGGCCTTGTGAGTCGGTTACCCTGCCATCATCTAATATCTGAAGGAAGATATTGAAGACATCAGAATGAGCTTTCTCAATTTCATCAAATAGTATAACAGCATATGGCCGCCTCCTAACTGTTTCTGTGAGCTGTCCACCTTCTTCATATCCCACGTAACCTGGAGGTGCACCTATCAATCTGGAGACAGCATGTTTTTCCATGTACTCACTCATGTCAATACGAACAAGAGCTTCTTCCGTGTTGAACAAGTAAGACGCAAGAGCTTTTGCCAATTCTGTTTTTCCAACTCCGGTAGGACCCATGAACATAAAACTTGCAATTGGACGATGAGGATCCGAAAGACCAGCTCTTGACCGTTGGATTGCCTCAGCCACTGCTTGCACAGCTGGATCTTGACCCACCACACGCTTATGAAGCTCGTCTTCCAGATGAAGTAGTTTTTCTCTTTCAGATTGTTTTAACTTGGAAACGGGAATTCCAGTCCATTTACTGACTATCTCAGCTATATCATCTCCAGTAACCTCTTCTCTCAACATGGACTTGCCAGAACTTTGATATTCATCTAACTCTTTTTCTGCAGCTTCAAGCTGTCGCTGTAATGACATAAGACTTCCATATTTGAGCTCAGCCGCACGGTTGAGGTCATAATCACGTTCAGCTTGCTGGATTTCCAAATTAACCCTGTCAATCTGCATGGAAAGGCGACTTGTAAGGAAAATAGGCAATAAATTGCAACTTGATGCCACAAAGCGGGATTTATAGAACAATCTTTTTTATTTTTTGTGTGCATGAAAATGTAAAATGCAATATTCATCATCACATACATAAGAAGGTTTTATCTTTGCATGTTTTATCCACATATCTATACCATTTGTTCATTATGTTCTATATAAGAATGTTTTATTATTGTATTTGGTATAATAAATGTTTTATAAACTATAACAGAAATTACAAATCCGAATAGCACATACGTAGTGGTTTTCACTTACCTCTTCCTTGACGGATTGAATGCGAGTCATGACAGATTTTTCATGCTCCCACTGCTCAGTTAACTCTGTTTGTTTTTCTTTTAAGAGAGAAAGTTCAGCCTCTAAACGGTTCAGTCTATCCTTCGAAGCCCTATCAGAGTCATTCGTAAGAGAGAGTCGCTCCATCTCCAATTTTAAGACCGCACGATTAATTTCATCTAAAGCAGTTGGCTTAGATGTTATTTCCATTTTCAGTTTTGCAGCCGCCTCATCAACAAGATCAATTGCTGGATACAGAAGAAATTCAAATGTTAAAAGCCAACATTATGCATGCTTAACTTCTTAGTGAGGTAATTGATAAGCTGAAAATGTACAAGTAGATTTGGTCACCTTTATCTGGTAAGAAACGGCCACTGATATAGCGATCAGACAGAAGTGCAGCCTCAACAAGAGCACTGTCAGAGATACGGACTCCATGGTGCAGCTCATATCTCTCTCGTAAACCACGAAGGATAGAAATTGTATCTTCCACAGTAGGTTGGTCAACATAAACCTGCTGGAATCGACGCTCCAAAGCGGGATCTTTCTCAATGTATTTTCTGTATTCATCCAACGTTGTAGCTCCAATACAACGCAACTCACCACGACCAAGCATGGGCTTCAGCAAATTTCCAGCATCCATGGCACCGTTAGTTGCACCTAAAAGAAATATTACAACCAGTCAAATACAAATAGAACTTAAAGTTTCTTGATTATACATCTTATGTAGGAAAATAAATAGAACTTCAGTTATTAATTCCAATTACCAGCTCCGACAACAGTGTGGATCTCGTCAATGAAGAGTACAATTTGCCCATCTGAATCTGTTACTTCCTTTAACACAGCTTTTAATCTGTCTTCGAACTCTCCGCGATACTTGGCACCAGCTATCAGTGCTCCCATGTCAAGAGAAATCAACTGTTTTAACAGATATCGCATGGTTGACATTTAGAGTACAAAGTGAAAGAAATTATTCAGCACAACACTTTGGAATTTTATAATCACAAGCTAGTTTTTGAAAAAAAAGATACATACCCTCCTGTTCATCAGAGCTTGAGGTACATCTCCTTGCACAATCCTCTGAGCAAGCCTGACGAGCACAATGCATTCATTTATTACCAAGTGCATCTTCATAAGGTAAAATCCTAGTGGCTTTCAAATATGTCCTCACAACTAATAGTATAATATGCTTGCAACTATTGTTATCAGATAATGAGAATAGTATTTTCACTAGATTGACATGTAAGGTCCTTTCAAAGTTATAAAAGAAAAAGGTTAATCATCATACCCTTCAGAGATGGCGGTTTTTCCCACACCTGGTTCACCAATCAAAACAGGATTGTTCTTTGTTCTCCTTGAAAGAATTTGTATGCACCTACGTATCTCATCATCCCTTCCAATAACAGGATCAAGCTTCCCAGCTTTGGCCATAGCTGTAAGATCCTTTCCATATTTCTCTAAGGCTTCGTACTTTCCCTCTGGATCTACACTTCATTTTTCAAGCAATCAACTGTGTTTCTATTCTTTATTACATATTTAATTGTTACATATATAATACCAACTTCATTCAGGAAGCATATACATACCTTGATCTATTACCGACTGACTTCCCCTTATAGTTTGGATAGCAGACTTCAGAGCCTTTGCAGAAATTTGGAAGTCCCTAAATAGTTGTTTTCCAAAGCGTTTGTCTTCTGCGAAACCAAGGACCAAGTGTTCAACAGAAATATAAGAATCACTGTATTCCTTTTTGTGGTCCCGGGCTCGCTGAATCAGAGCTTCCAAATCTCTCCCCAACATGGACCCTGCTGTTTCACCAATAACCTGCCGCAGCCAAGCAATGATGAGTAAAAAATCTCTCGCCATAGTTGCAGAACTTTATGTCAATTTTCCATAAATGCAGATAAATAATGAAGACCAAGCTGTGAAATCATGATCATTGACAATTTACAACTTCAAAGCAAGGTGTGAATTGTTTACATGGCATGAAAGAAAAAGCTTATATAAAATCCACAACAACCGGGGTTGCAGTATCAGCATTTCCATAATATGTGAGAGCGGACTCATTTTAAAGTGCTACACCACTTTCTACTAATTACACATACATCCATAAATCATGTAGCATGTCAGGGCTAAACTTACCTTAGGCTGCCGTTGAATAAATTTGTCTGTGGCTTCGAGAAGCTGTGTATTATCAACACCAGCTTTGGAGAAGATTCTGCGTGCAAGGCCATTTTTCTGCTCCAACAATGTTTTCATTAGATGCTCAGTCTCCACAATCTGCTGTTTGTTCTCTTTTGCAACTTCTGGGGATGCAACAACTGCTTGCCAAGCCATTTCAGTGAACTCTTGCTGAGTGATCTAATGTTCAAGAAATCAACGCAATCATCAACAAATTTATATATATGTTCTTTTAACAAATTTTATGCGTAAATTACACCCAAGGTAGCATAGATAAATACACTTAATCAATTTAGTACATGAATTACGCCGAGATATGAACTATAAAAGCATTATCATTTATCACTCACAGAAACACAACAACAAACGAGAAAAAAAAAACTGCACGAATAATCATCAATGACGCATTGCACATTGACAGAGACCATATAACTCAACAACCAAACCAAAAAAAAAAAAAAAAAAAAAAAAGCAATACCCTTCCATCGGAAGAAGCTTGGCACAGGACAGAGAACGAGCGGGGAGCATTCCTGCCGGAAAACAGCCGCCCCCTGCGGCATCCAAGGCGGAGCTGGAACGGCTTCGCCGACGGCGGGCGGGACGACCTGAGAGCCGGAAAGGGAGAAAGGGAGAGGGAAGGGGTGGAAAGGTGGGATCTTTGGGAGAAGGAAGGCCGAGGGAGAGAGAATTGGAGGCCGGAGATGGAGGCGGCAGCGGCCATGGTAGAGTGGTATGGTAGTAGAGTGGGTGAGAAGGTGAAGGTGAAGAAGAAGGAGGAGGTGGATGGAATAATTGAGAAGGCAAGGGGGCTGTTTGTAAAAAGAGAAATGGAGAAGGGAGTAGAGGGCTCTAGATGGTTCTCGAAAAGGGCTTTTAAGACATTTTGCAAAAACACAAAGAAACAAAAGCAAACAATTAAAAATCTTCTTTTTTTTTTTATACATCCTTGAGTGGAGAGTTTTTAACAAATTTAATTTTATTATATAATAGTTTCTTAATTTTTATTTATTAAATAACCTAGGATAAAAAAAATTCTTTTCTTTAGCTTTATTATATCACTTACAAATTTTTACATTATTAAGACAAAAAAAGTTCCGAGTTTAGTTATAGAGCTTACTAAAGATATTTACCAAGTTTTTAATTAATAAGATCAAATGTTTAAAATTTATAGCTATGTGAAATAAGTATAAAAATTTATTCCTTAGTATAGTGATAATAAATATGTAATTACCAAAATGTCATTACATGTGTCTTACATTTTTTTCAACACTAAGAAGGACAAATATATATAATAATTTAATGTACAAATCATAGTTCTACATCTACGACTAACTCATGATATATCATATCACCTGTAGCGTTCTACGATTTTCATAATATTCATTAGTGATAAATAATTTAGTATACGGTATTTCTAAAACAAATTGATTGATGGTACTGGCTTTTGCTGTTTCAGAAAATTGTGCTCCTTCATCTTCTGTTTCTTTTGTGTTTTGGGCCTTACCAAGCTGCACTCAGTTCCCAAGGATCAGATTTCATGGGTTATATGTCTTGGCTTATTAGAATGATGTTCTGATGGTTTGCCACTTGAATTGTATATATGTCATAAGACCCATCTCAATTCTGTACCACGTTTTAACATTGGAAATTTTGGAATTGCCTTCTGCATGTCCGAACACTTTTACTCGGGTAATTGCTCACTTATCTTTTTCTGTGATTTTGTGTTTGCAGGGTGTGATGAGCAAGTATTCTGCTTCAAGGGACTTATAGGATGCGAAAGCAAGATGGTATTATCTATAATTTTGGTAAATATTGAATTTTGATTGCTGTCAATGATTATTTAAGTCGCACTGTAGTCACTGTTTGGATTTGCATCATTCTGAAAATTGTATAGAAAAACTAAAGGAAAATTAACTAGAAGGATTTTTTGGTCTGTTGATTGGCAAAAGGAGTGTAGAGTTCAATAAAAGTACAGATTTGGTTGAAGACTTGTATAAAATTTGTGGGTTCTAAACAGGAACTTCAATTACTTCATATGCTCTCACTTCCAGATGCTTCTTGCAGATCCAAGCAATTTGCCCATCATCTCTATATCTCACTCTCCACAGTCCAAACCTCTCTGCAATTTCCTTCCCATCCAGACAATTTTGGCTCCTTAAGAAGTCCAACAGCCATTGGTGTGCCCCTCTGAAATCTTGTTGTGTATCCCTTGAACTTCTGTTTCCAACCAGAGCAGCCCCTATAGCACCAGCACCCATTGCTGCAACCCCATATCCAAAACTTGAGTTGGCAAAATGGGCAACTTCCCTGCTCAAATCTGGTATTAGATGACCCATCCCTGCTGCAAATTGTGCTCCAATTTTTAGAGCAAACGTTAGCAGTTTCATGAACTTGGTCATGTAAGGGACTAGACATCTGACTGTTGTGTTGTCTACTTTCATCAACTCACACCCCATTTGCCCTTCAACTACATGCATTTCTCTTCTGAATTCACACAACACGTGAAGCCGAAGAGCCATCATGCCAGAAATGATGTTTGTTACCAATCTTCTGGTGTAATTCTCAGTCTGGACGAAGTAAAACATGTTGGGTACTTTCCTCTCATCCACTTGGACGCTATAATTCACCAAATAGTTTACTTTCCTATGAAGCTCAATCAGAAGTCTGTGTTCATAGTACCTTAGACCTTGGATCTCTTGCTTTAGATCTTTAATGTCCATTTCTATGATCTTCAACCTTTGAAGGACAGCTTCCACTCCCTTGGCAATTCCTTCAAGTGAAGGTTCTATATTGCTGTCTGATTGATTTTCTGTCGCTTGTGATGAATTGTCATTCATTGGGACTTCAAGTTCCACTGCTAGGTTATAAAGATCATTGTATCTTCTATGTAGAACTTCTCGAAAATCGTCGTCTGAGAGTAGGTCTCTTGCAAGATTAAATCCAGATGGTAGAATGTGTCTTCCCCCTTCAGTTACAGCACTCCATGAATGCTGGTAGTCATACATTCTATCTGCTGAAACTGTGAGAAGGGCCTCTTTCAGGTGTTGCAAAGATACATTTTGTGTTCTTCGATACCGTGGCGGAGTCAGATTCTTCACACATTCCGGTCGAATTATGCTTTCTGCTAGTGTGTTTCCATGGCACAATCCTTGAATTGCTGGAAGTAAAAGTTGCTGGTAGAGTCTCAGCATTTCAGCAGTGGTCTGTGTGGAGCATGCCAGAACATCAACATAGTGATCCATTTGCCCTCCTAGCTCAATCCTCACAAAAATTCCATTGATTATTATGGATATGAGGTACTTCTCTAACTGGTATGATGCACCATGTAGACGACCAACAATTTTGTTGTATAGATGAACCTGTATGAATGTAAAGAAAATGGTCTCATAAATTAGCAACCTTGTTTTACATGTTATCTAAGAAAACAATTCCAGGGTTTAGCAAATACCTGCAATCTTGGGAAGAATCCTGGTGTGAGAAACATATGACTTGAATCATGGCATTCAAGATGTCTACCTACATAAACACAATTTGGAGCACTAAGAGGCCATTTCTGTGATTTGCCTCTTCCTTCTTCAAGAATGGCTGGAATCAACATACTCGAGTTTGGATTACCTGGCTCTTGCTCATAACAAAGTTCTAAGATCAACATCATTTTTATTAGATCTCCCTCTGTCAAATTTTCGTGTGTCTTGTGCCCCATGCCTGGTATCAACTTGCTCTGTAAGCTCTTTTTAAGAAGCTTTTCTAATTCTTTTCTGCTTATGAAACCTATTTTATCTGAAGGATCAGATCTCTTTGTACAAAATTTCATAAGCTCTCCTACCACATCCCCACAAAACCAGTCACTGTCTAGGATTAGGAACTCTAAACCATCGAAGTATATAATTTCACCAACCCTGTGTAAAGTACTTGCAACCGCTCTTCTCCTCTTTTCCACTTTCTGAATATTGTCATACCTAGATTTAACTTTTAATGTTGGAACCTTCATTTGGCACAAATCACAGAAGTCCTTCCATCTGATAGCTGGCTTGTTCTGGTTCTCTGCTCTCCAATCTAATAATATTGCCATGAGATCATTGCATACTTGATAAATTGGAGGCACTCTTTGAACAACAGTTCTACTCATTTTTCTAAGATGATGTGCAAGTTTGCTTACAGAGCCACTAGACCTGGCATCAACTGTGAACATTGTATGATAAAACTCAACAAAGCCACCAAACCTCTCCTTCATTCTTTGGATTGAGTTAATTATAGGTTGCAAGCTCTCTGAAGTGTTGTTTGCTACTTTGTCGAAGTGGGTAAGAACCAATGTTATGTTTGGAAGCAATGACTGCATTTTGGCTCTTCTTGAATTGGACACTATGAACCTGAGCCAGTAAAGTAGGTCCTGTTCTACTTCCTCTGGAATTTTTGGTTGTTTGTTATCTGGCTTTCTGAAAAGACTGGTGATTATGAAGAAAAAAGAAGGGCTTCCATGGCCTGGAAACATGAGATCATGCAAGGCAAAGTACTCCTGCTGCCCAGCCAGGTTCCACATTGTGATTTTTATGCCTTCCTCTTGAATGGTTTTAATCTTCATTCCTTCCGTTCTTACTGCCTGCTCAACTGGGTTCACTAGAGTTCTGATTTGATTCAAATAAGGAAGCTTGAAGGAAGAAAAGTTCTGACATATGGCATTACTGATTGTTGTTTTTCCTGTCGTTATACATCAATACTCAAAATGTGCCAAGAAAAAAGAAAACTTACTTTGAATACAAAAGCAAATATGTTAATCACTGTTGATTGAATTACAACAATATAGGATTAGACTCGAAAGATTATTGAAAAACTGTGAAGTGGAAAGATTTTTAATAATTCTACAATTGTTGGAAAGATTTAATGCAACTTTACCTGCAAATTCTTGACCACACAAGAAGACTCTGCAACTGTGAGGTGCAGTAAGAGGCATGTCTTTCAACAAATCTGCCTCAGTTTGATCCGATCTTCCATTCTGGCCCAGCTTCATATAGATCTTCTCAGTTTTTCCCTCACTCTGCAAAGGTGTCCTTTCCAGCTCTATCTCTTCAATCCATGGATTAACCTGCAGAGTGTTCATAATGGCCTCCAACACTTTCTCCCCTGCAACCCCTCTACAACCCATCAAGGAAATACATTTCAAAGTAGCATTTCTTTCCATGCTTCTGAAGATGCTAATGAAATCATAAGGCCGTAAGCCTTCATCATCATGAATACCCAAGTAAGTCAAGCTTCGATTTGTCTCCAAAAGCTTCAAAATTGCCCGTAACCCATCTCTTCCAATCTTGGTCTTCCCACCTCCAAAGGTCAGAGACCTCATTGATGTGTTTGCTTGGCTCTGAAGAGCTGAAAACCTGCTCAGTGGGCACATCAAATGCTCTACACCCACACCAGTGAACCAGTTCCCATCAATTTCCAAGCATTCCAAGCTCTGATTCTTGAAAAGGCCTGCTGCAATATAAACAACACCTTTATCTTTGAGACAAGTTCTTGTCAGTTTCACTTGCTTCAATGTTCTATTCTGCTCAAGAACTGCTCTAAACTCTCTTGCCCAGCGAGATTTGAGCTTAACTCCGGTGAAATCCAGAAGTTTAACCATTGAATTCCATCCAAGAGCACAAGCAACCCGGCAAGCACCTGATACATCAAGCTTATATATTCTCAAAGCATTGTTCTCAGGCACAAATTCTACCACCTTTGAACTGCTTTGCCCTCTCTTCTCCCCACTCCAAACATGCACTTCCATGGACCTGTTTCTAGCCAGCACTGCAGAGATCAATGGGGTGGCTGTGATGGAGCTCGTGTCAAGTATGATCAACAGTTTAAGAGTGGAGTTCACCTCTATCATCTTGGACAGCTCCTCTGCACCTTTTGAGCCCAGTGAATCATCCCATATCTGCAGCTCCTCCAAAGTCTCATTTCTCATCAATGCAGATGCTATGAGAGATGAGCCCAAGTACCCAATTCCACTTTCGGAAAATACGAGCTCTTTGATCGTAGCATTTCCTTTCAAGAGCTCAGATAAATCACACAAGCATTGCTCATCAAAATTGTTTCTCTGGAAATTGACCTGTTTGATGTTGGAGTGTTTGTCAAGCACTGCAATTAGATCTCTCACCTGGTCTCTACCCCATGAAACTCTATGGAACACCAACGTCCTCAACGATGCTTGAGACACATTTGATGCCGCTAAGATTTTGAGTATATGAGAGAAAGCAGAAAGGCTGCTGGTATCTTGGGAGATGTTTATGTTGATAGAGCTCTCAGTTTCTTGGTAACAGCTTGAAGTTGGCTGATCATGGTAGAAGGAAATGCTGTGGAAGGTAGTGTTCTGTGATTGCAGAGCTTTGAGAACCCAATCAAGACTTTGTTGGGAGAGTCCGGCAGCCATGGCCATGGCTTAACCAAGGTGATGTACAGATAAAGCAGGTTTCAACCAGCTCGATTTTTATATGATTCTCAAAGCAGATAGCCGACAAGAAGACATAGTAAAGACTAAAGAGTCACTACATAGATATGTTTGCTTACATTTCTTCAAATGTGATTATCAAAGTACTATTCCAATATATTCTTATCATTGACAAGAGAATCTCTAGCTGTTCAATATTCCAAAATTGTAGATCATGTAGAGAAGATGCCTGCCCGTAAGTGTGGGGGAGGAATAAAGTGGTTAGTGAAGTAAATGTGTTGCTCTTCGGCAATTGTCCGTTGCAGAAGAGAGGGAAACAACTTTTGGACTTTTGGGTCTCTGTTTATCTTTTGCACCGAATTGTTTTCCATTATATCAGAAAGCAAAGAATCCTACGGTGGTAAGGAAAAAGATGGTCCTAACGTGGGCATCAAACTGGTTTAGATTTATCAACTTGTGAACAGGCCATTGACCTCCATTCTCAAGGAGCCGCCAGCCTTGTTTTTCTTCATTTTACATGGATCATTTTTTATGGGCTTGTATTCTTATTGCATGATTGTGCCCTTCATTTTAAAGGCTGTTAACCATATGAAATTTGTTTAGAAATACAGCCATGGCTCATGGTGCTCTGGCCAGTATTAAGTTACTTGGTCCAGGACTCGAAATGTCTGAAATTGTTTTTCAAGGCTTCCACTCCTGGCCAGTCTCTAATAAGGGTGGACATGGCGTCCAAATGGTCCAAATGTTCGTGTCCAACCGATGTCCGAAATATATCTGATTGAATTTGACCGACAAAATTTGATTGAATTAAAACAAATCACACATGGATATTTTTTTGTCCGAGACTGAATGTTCAATATTTTATATTAATAAAATAATAAATTTAACATTTTGAATGCTAATATTATATTTTATAAAAATTATAAAACATAATATACAATAAAATTAATATATAAACAAAAAATGACATACATAAAAAAGGATAAAAATATGCTCATATTCAAAAATTTAGAATAATATATTACATTAATAATCATATCTGGTTAGGGAAGGTTGTGGGAGGGTAGGTGACGCCGAGGCGACCCCCTGATCGTGGCGTTGACGATTGCCGGCAACCCAAGCACCGCACAGCTGTGATCATTTCTTGCATTGTGGAGGCTGAACTATGGTCGGGCTTGACCCGGGGCGGCACGACGATGCTATGGTGGGGCAGAGCGGCGTCGATCTGATGGCCAGCGGCGGCGACTAGGGTTTGGATGATGGAGAAGGTGTGTGTGTGTG
>JAVDBV010003600.1:0-13014 GCA_032619315.1 Piper longum
GTGGTCAAGCCGAGGGTTGTGAGTGTAAGTCCTGTCGAGTGAGGGTCGAGAGGCACGGTCGTGGGGTTTGCATGTCCACGACCGGTAAGTAGTCTAGAGTAGGATTACTTGTAATATCCTGTATTCATATTGCAAAAATAGAGGTTGGGAAGAGTTCCCGTAATATTGTGGTGTTCGCATCGTGTTTGGCTACCAGGGTCTAGACTGGTGATTCAAAGGTTTGGTCGTACCGAGTGGGGTGATCGGTACGTGGGATGCGAAGGCATTGCGACTTGGCGACTTGGTGATTGTTGTGTGTTCGGCAGTGTGCGATATCAGGTAACCGTGTATCGGTACGTGTCGCGCTAGCAGTTGAGCGCAGTACCGGTATCGGATTCGGGTGTGCTTGCAAGAGTGGTGTCCGAGGGGCGCTGTGCAACACAGTACATTGCTGCAGAGAGCAAGTGGCTGGTGGTTCCACGGAGGGAAATACACCGCACAGGGAAGGATTATGTCGAAAAACTATCTCCTAGATCAACCCTGTGACACCTAGATTCCGTAGTCTTCCAAAAATTATAATCGGTGATTGGAAGAATATTTTTTAGGCCCATGATTTTTTTTGATGAAATTGATTATCTTAGTGATTTTGAGAAAGCTACTAGAAGTTATAATTAGTTATGTATTGTTTCTAGTTAAAATAACTAATTGAAATCACTAAGATTATTATTTTCATTATTAGGAAACATCATTTACTTTTTTTATTAGACAATGTCATGTAAATAAGTTCATTTGTTCTCTGCATAAAAAAAGAAAAAAAATGTTTTTTATAGAGGAAAAATGATAAATGATTTTGGCCATATAGTTGTTATTATCAAACTTGTGGTATCTATTCATTTGTCACAGGACCTATTTTAACACATGTGTCGCTCAATTCACTCGTACTCCCCTAAACCTTGACTAACCATAACTTATCAGTATGAATTAATTTATCTAAACATCATAAACTAGACATATAGAAGTTCTATAAATAACAACAATAAATTTAAAGCTGAATCATACAATCTCTATTAATTTGTCTATTCTCATTTTAAACAAGTATAGAGATGCGGTCAATACAATATTCAAATCATGCAAAGGATACAAACATAGTGAACCAAAATGGATACGAACACTACCATATTAGAGCTTAGCCCTAACCAAATAGAACAAAAATTGTTTAGAATTGTAAGCATATTGCCACACAGTTAATCGAGACAACTAATAAACAACATAGTCTTAACAAATTGAAGGGGTTTTCTTTTCTCCCTCGCATCTCCGTTCTTCCTCCGTTAACTTATTTTTAAAAAAAGAAAATAAAAAATCGAAATTTATTTATAAAAATAGATTAAATTAAATACTCAAATCAAATATAACCAAGACTAATCCTTTTTATTTGCAAAAGCTCAAAAATCATATGAAGAATATTACTCAAAAATAAGATATATATTTAAGCTTTTGGATTAAATACTTACTTGATTATAATAATTCGGTCCTAACCCAACTCAAGTTAAAGTGTATTAACCTCCCACGTCACTAAACAAATACTAAAAAAAAAAACAATTTAGAGGCTATAAACCATGAACAAGACCGTCTTCCCACTCTACTTTCGCCCCATACGCCTGCTCTTCCCCACCTCCTCCGCCGTCTCCCTTACTCCGCCGCCGTCGTTTCCTCTTCGAATAAAAAAAAGTCCCGAACTTGGAGTTGGGTGCGGCGTCATTGGTTCAAATTCGCAGTAGGAATTGCTGGGAACTGTTTTTCTGGTGCGATGTTGAATGGTTTCTTCTTCTATTTGGTGGGTTTTTGGCGTTGAAGAGGACGGACGCCATGCCAAAGGTGTTCAAGGAATCGTTGAAGGGGCTTGAAGCAGACATTCAGCATGCCAACGCTGTGTAAAGCTCTTTTATTTCTGTTTTTCTAGTTGAGTTGTTGGTTTCTTTTCGAGTTTTATGTCATGATTGTTTGCGTTTGTGGTGGAATTGTCGAGGTTTTTTGATAAGTTGTGTAGTTGAATGAAGGTGTGCTTGCTGGATCATCTGGGGAAGTAGCTAGTTTGGTGATTGATTGAAGCTACAGCTAAGAGCTTGTTCTCTTTTTCTTTTTCTTTTTTTCTTTTTTGGTTTGAGATGGATTTTCTTGCGAATTATTCTCCTTGTTATGAAACAATTGCATGTCGTTCGTATTTTGATCTTGTTTGTATCATTATCATTGGATGAGATGCAGAAATCAAATTTGCATTATTATTATCCGCGTAGTCATTGGATAATCTATGTTAAACATCATCCACATCATGTTCTACCTCACATTAAAATTTTCCTTGCCAGGGAATTTGAATTTTGATAATTATCATCAATCTAATCCCAAATGGTTGGGGCTGGAGTGGAAATCATTTTCCCTTGTGCAGTTTAATTTTACTTTTTGTGTTCGTGATTTGCTGCCCATTAATGTACAGAATCTGGAGTTGTTATCGATTATTGGATAACATTTATTCCGTCATCAACCTAAGCACAAATGGTTGGGATTGGAGAGTAAAACATATTTATTTCCACGTGGAGTTTGTATCTATTTGGCTTAATTTGCTGGTTGATTGAAATCCAGGGCTTCTGCTTACCCAGTTGATTATACGGGGGCGTACTACCAGATGAGATTGCACTACAATCCTATGGCTCATTTACTGCTTTCCCTCCTACAATGGGCTGATTGTAGCGTTGCTAGTTATCTTGGACTGCTTACTGTTATTATTTACAAGGTCGCATTCTTTGCAACAAACATACAACTTTTTTTTTTGTATAGGAAAAATTATTACTCTTCCTAACTGATAGACATTTTTTTACATGGGCGGTTTTTGACAGATTTACATTGATGGAAAGACAAGTATAATCATTCATGAACGCAAAGCTACCATAAAAGATTTTTACAGTGAGCATTTTGAGCATTGTATTGTTACCACAGTCTTAGCATCTATTGTTTTTCTTCACATACATGGACAATTTATGAAATGAATTTTTTACTTCTTCCATTGTTTGACTATCAAAATCATATCTTCTTAATTCTGAAGTTGCTGGATTACTGCAGGTATGATTTTTCCCTCATTAAAACTTTTGGATAAAGGGATAAGTGATGCAGAAGACAAAAAACAGAGGGAAGTCTGTATGCAGAAGTTCAAGAATAAGGATGGGGAAAATACTGTAAGCCTCTCTGCAATTGACTTGGAAAGAGAAGATGAATGTGGTATTTGCCTGGAAATAAATAGCAAAGTTGTTCTTCCCAACTGCACCCATGCTTTATGTATAAAGTGCTTTCTCGATTGGTATATGATTGGGGCATATTTAATTGTTATGCCATCTCATAGTAAGTTGAGTACCTAACTTCTCTGCAACGGGAGAAATCTAATTAGAGAATTTGGTGATTGATTTTTTCAGGTATAAGAGAGACAAAACGTGTCCATTTTGTCGTAAAACTCTTAAGAAAATGAAGTCTACCGATCTATGGGTACTTGTAGATCATCGCGAGATCGTAGACAGTTTAACGGTTTGCAAAGAAAACTTGAAGAGACTCTGCATATTCATAGACAAGCTGCCCCTTGTTACTGGAACTGTCACCGGTGCTGGCGCTTGTAATCATCGAATCAGAAGATGAACAACATATCTGTCTAGAATTGAGGTAGGAGAAGATTCAGATGGGAATTCATGGGTATTGTTATCAAACAGGTGCCATTCATCTGCATTATTCAGTATGATGTATATTTTGGTGAGATCTTTCATTGATTTTAAATGCTACGGTTCATAAAAACATGAACACACATATACATAAAATACATATAATACAAAATTCTTGATTCTAAACTAGTTGGTCTCGACATGGAATATAAGAAGTTATAGTAGTCAGGTGTCAGGTGATAGTGAACACTAGAGCTTGCTTTTCTTGCAAGAAAACTGCATTGACTTGTTTATGTTTAATTGCACCTATTTACTTGCATTTTTGGGCAAGCACGTTAAGTTGCTTCTTCACGAATGAAATTACTCGCAGTTCTATTATTCTACTTGGGTATGTGTTTTCTTGCGACGTGGTGTAATATCGTATAATAATGCGGGTGATTGGTTAATGTCGTCGGGAAGATGTGTCATTTTGTTAAGGCTCTAAACTTTGCCCTTTAATGAATCATTTTTATAAGACATTTTTTTCATATGGTGACTCGAAGAGTTGGGTATTATTATTTATTGTTGTTAACCATACATTGATTAGCGCCATGGACATGATTGGTTAATTTACACTCTTTACACGGGCGCCTATCACTCGAGTTTGGCTAAACTAGTCAATTACTTAAATCTTTGTACCAAATTTAATTATTTATCATTTAAATTTTTGTTACCCGAATTCAACCATTTACCATTTAGCAAACCATTCATCGTTTAGCAAATTTGAGCCCGTTTATAATAAAAAAAATTGAATTTAGATAATAATATGAAAAAATAATTAAAAATAATTATTTAAAAGTATAAAGAAATTAATTAAGTTAATATAAAAATAAATAAATTTGAGTAGATATTAGTTTTATATATAAATAAACATATTTTTATGATAAATTAGAGTAAAAATATAATTTTTAAATATTTTATGTTATTTATACCGGGTACTTGAAACGAAACCCGACCATTAAAAAAAGGTACCGGGTTAGCTAAAACAAAACCCTATTATATGATACCCAACCCAAACTATT
Organism: Piper longum; assembly: GCA_032619315.1. Classification (NCBI taxonomy): domain Eukaryota; kingdom Viridiplantae; phylum Streptophyta; class Magnoliopsida; order Piperales; family Piperaceae; genus Piper; species Piper longum. Next base: position 4,739 of record JAVDBV010003600.1, read on the forward strand.
AGGGTTTGGTCGACAGGTACCCTAAGTGTCCTTTGCTCCGGCTATGTTAAAAATGAAAAGTGGGATTTGGGCTATTGGGTTATTAAGGAAACGGTCACGGCACATCGTCTTCAACTTTGGAGAGGGCCCATAATACGACGCTTCGTCTGCTTACAGGAAAAAAACAGAGGGAAAGAGGGGTGGCTAAAGTTGTCAATAGGAAGGAAGTTTTGGATCGATACTTGATAAGTTGATATGACTCATATATACTACATTCATTTTGTTGTGGTTGACGAAAAGGTTAGCAGTGTGCCATTTTGAAGCTAAACGGTGGCGAGCCAAGTTTGCAACTTGGGAGCTAAAACCTCTACTTGCAAAATGCGTAAATAGTCAAAGATGCAGCTTGTATTTTGTCTCAAGTTTCCTTCAACTCCTCTAAATTCCATTCTTCCTATTGTTAGCTGCAATATTCAAATGCATATACCAATATAAAAAGCAATTCATGATGAAATAGCAGGTACATCTTGGTCCAAGCAATTTTGTCAGTTGTCACACACAATGTGAACACGTCTATTCCAATGCGTTTCATGATAAATTGATCCATCAGAAAAATGTGAGACGAGAATGTATATCATAAATGTGCCGGCAGCCTCATCTTGTAGTGAAGCTGGCACCGTAAAAAACAATACAGTTCGCACAATCAACGAGAGAATGTACAGGGCTAGAATGAATGATCTTGAACTATGTCGCTAAGTCATGCATCTTCTCCGTCGCTTCCGCCAACCTGAGATTCATGGCTGACCCAGAAATGTGCCCCATCTGGTCCCGACACCTTAAATCTGATCATACAATAAGTAAGGTGGTTGAAAAAAAGCAACATTCTGTGATCATGATTTCAGAATGCTCCACAACATTAGCCACGGTACCTTTCAAGAATAAATTTCCCCTCTTTGTACTTTTCGCTCTTCTCATATGCAGCTTCCTAAATAAACCAAATCAATCAACTTTGTTCACACTCGTAGAAATTAGGCCTCAAAGAGCAATAAAACTGTCATCAGTTTCTTACATATTTCCAGCCCACGATTGATCCACAGCGGATACAGTGTAGGTCTGCAACAGTGTGCATTCCAGTCATCATCATTCTCTCTTCTTTCTCTCCAAATGACACATTCACACTGCAGATAAGATGTCTATATTACATTTCCTTCTTCCCAAACTCACTATCTGACACAAGTGTTAGTAGCCAACGTAAAACAGAGGGGCATTGAAAAACAAACGTAAAACAGAGTTGAACACTTGGAAGGGCCTAAAAATAAATAAATGAGAAAAAAAACGTCAACAAAGTTTTGCTTGTTTATCACTTATCAGTGAATGAAATGGAGCAGCTCTAGCACGCATCTAATAGTCACTACCCTATCTATAACTTCATATCAGATTGTCTAGCCTATCAAAAGAATTCAGGAACAAGACAACATCAACCAATTATAAAATTAATAAATAATATAAATAACTAGAGCTTGAGATTTAGGAAATGAAACAACTTACACCTTGTTGAAGAGGTAAGCTTTTCCATGTTTGCAATGAAAAGACTGAATAAAGACCACACAATAATGTCCAGTTAGGATAAATCTCCTCAAATATTTTCCTATTCAAAGATTAGAGAGCCAAAAATGATGATTTTTGGTAGAACTAAAGCAACAGAGCTAGTAGATTGTTCACGAGTTTGTAAACAATGTTGATTATTATTTGCTATGAATGAGTTTGATGTCAGTGAGAACCATGCAAATGACCCAGCCAAGCTGGGACGAAGCGATGATGCTGGTTAAATAGAGTAATGAATGTGTATTTCACAAACATCATATGGCAGTAATTTAGCCTTGAAAGAAATAAAGATCTGCATAAAATAAGCATATAATAGTAACACAACCTTCAAGTAATTGTAAACTGGAATGAGGAAAAATACAATTGATTGCCATGTAAAAATTTTTTGTGCCATATTTTTGGCTCGAAAGGTAATCTTGAATTTTTTTTTATGAGAATTAAAGAAGTTTAGAATTTAGTACAATTTATTAACAAAAAGGAAGGGCTGTTTCAAAAGCTTGGAACTAAACTCATTAAAAGCAACCTTCAACAATGAACATCTGAAAAATAGAAGAAGAAATATCTCAACAGAGATGAGACTGCAAGGAATCTTGAAAGAAATTATTGGCAGAAGTGGCGCTCGCTATCAGCAACGATGAAAAGGAGATAACCAAAGAATCAAAGAGCTCCAAATCCTACCATATACAGCATGGTTCACATATAACATTGCGACCATGAACTATAGAAAAGCAGCCTCAATAAGGCCGTAAAGAGGACATTACTGTTGAAGCTTCAAAGATGATAGCTCACTTCATATAAATATAAACGTAAGCAATAAAAGTGATTTGAAACGGCTATTATGTCATATAGTCAATTTGCTCCACGTAAACTGTATGTAATTTTGTCCAAACGAGGCGAAATTCATCCTTTCATTTGTTAAAATAACCTGACTATTTTGGTCGATTGGAGATACTAAATATGACCAACAGTCGTTGCAACATCCCAAAAAAAACATACAGCACTCCAGAAACAAGACAACAATGGACACGAATTCATCATCATTATTAGCTTAAAAAGACAAACCTATTCACCAAGCCATTTAAAGCACTTTTTGCAAGTATGAAGCCAGAATGACATCAAAACACCATATGCCTGTGCATTACCATTCACTCATAAAAGTAAAATTTGCTCTACCAATATGCATTTCCCCTAATACCTCAAAAACACCTAACAACAACAACATCCAACAGCAATCAATCAGTATATCAACAGGAATGGCAATACAAGTAAACACACAAAAAAAAGAAAAAAAAAAAAACTTAGAGAGGATGTCCTCGAAGAGGGCAAGATGGGTCTGGCAGTGCTTGCAGCTGTACATCTTCCCTTCCAACTGCACAGAAAACAACCTGCCCATTTCCGTACCCTTTCCCACCAACCAGACCACCTAAAAAGATGATCTTTACCAGAATCAGGTTATAAGAAAATGATTACGCAAACATTATTATTATGAATCTGAGCTTTCCCAAATTGGACACTAATCAATCTAGTTCAGATACGGGTCCCTGTTTAAATTATATGAAAAATTAGTAGATGATTGGATTACAAAAATAATTAGATAATAAAAATAATTTTGCCTAAATAACAAAAATATATCAGTCATGATGGATGGTTAGATTTTCCCGTTGCTGTAGTTGTTGCTAATATTAAATGTTCTCTTAAATTATTTGAAGTAAATATGTGTGCAATGATCAAGTCATATCAGAAATAAATATAAATAACATTTAATAAAAATATATCTTTCGTTATGATATTTTTATTTTTTTATTTTATAATAAAAAAGTAATCTTATTTTAAAAGATTTAATATTTTTTTAGTTGAGATTGATAGAGTTTGAAGAATTTTATATAATAATAATATTTATCAAATTTATATAGGCCCAGATTATATATTATCCGAACTCATCCTTTACAAGTAGGATATCTATAGCTAAGACTTTTATTTATTAGTTACAAGGGTATTTCTGTAATTTTATTCATTGAAATCCTTTCTTAGGATTCAAGCTATTCAAGCATTGCATAAATACTGTTTTTGTTCAGTAAATAAATCTAAGTTCAAGTTTTCGCATGATGGTCGGTTTGTTTCATAAAAATAACCTAAAAAATAAGCATGCTTTTGGGGATTTTGTAAGGATTACATATGAATTTTTAATTGTATGCTAACTTTGACGGGGGCAGACGAAGGGAATTCGGAAAAATTGTTAGCGTTTTGGTGTGAGGTTGAAACTTTTACTGTTCTAAATTATTCAATAAATCCGAAGGATCGCCGTTACAGAACACGTCAAAAGTCTTTTCAATACTGGGATCTTCCAGGCATGAGTATTTGCTTCCGGTTATTATATAGCAAAGCTCCTTTTTTTTCGCAAAAAATTAACAAGCTCCTTAGTATATGATAGAAGAGAATTTGGATTCTTCTAAAGCTTGAACCTTGCTCTACGCTACCTCATCTGTTTATACAACCACATAATTGCTGTTTTTTATTCCTGAGTGAAAACAGACCAAGCTTTGAAGTTGCAGCTGAGAGCCCAATTAACAAATATATATACCCATTTGGTGTGCAATTTTCCTAGGAAAAGTACACATCCAATCCAAGCAATTTATTAACAAGGTAAGCACGAACAGCTGGAAGGTTGTACAATGTCTTACTTCATAAACCAATCCATCGAGCAATAGTGAGCAGTTAATGTACAAAATAGATTATCAATAGAATCAATTCAGTTCACACTAGCAACGAAGGAATATACTAGCTAAGATGGATGATGTTCTTAGTTTATGCCATTAAGCCATGCATCATCTCTGTGGCTTCCGCCAACCTGAGATTCATTGGTGGAACCAGATTTGTGCTCATCTGATCCCAGCAATTTACACCTGTTCAAGAAATGATCACTGTGATCAATAAAAACAGCATTCTGTGATCGTGATTTCAGAATATTATTCCACAACATTACCCATGATACCTTTCAAGAACAAATTTCCCCACTTTGTACTTCTGGCTTTCCTCATGAGTAGCTATCTAAATCATTAAACCTGTAAATTTCATCTACACTAGTAGAAATTATGCCTTCTATGAGCAATAAAATTTTGTCAAAAGATTCTTACGTATTTCCAGCCCAAGATCGATCGGCAACGGATACAGAATACGTCTGCAACAGTGTAAATTCCAGTCAACAGAATTCGCTGCTCTTCTTTCCCAAGTGACACATTAACACTGCAAACACGAAAATGTCTCTGTCATGTTTTCTTCTTAAACCTTCATTTTAACTTACCAAGTGTTAAGTCTGTTAGGAATATAACGTGTAAATAGTCTGTTACAGAATAGGTGAACGCATAATCAGGGGATTAGATTCCACATCTCGATCATAACATAGGTTTAAACACTTGGAAAGGCACAGAAAGAAATAAGAACAAAGAAGAATATGAACAAAATGCCACTTGTTTTTTTGGTATTCAGATATCAGCAAAAGAAATGAGCAGATCTCAGTTGAATAGTCACCACTATACCACTGAGTTCATTTCATCTTGTTCAGCGTACCAAAAAAATTCAGTAACATGACAATATCAAGCAATCATAATCTTTTAAAATAAAATCTATAAATTCAGATTTAGGAAGTGAAACAACTTACACCTTGTCGAAGAGGTAAGCTTTTCCACAGCTGCTATAAAAAGACTGAATAAAGACCAGTAACATCAAGTCAAGAGAAACTTCCTCAACATTTTTGTCAGATACGGCAAAAAATAATGAGTTCTGATTGAACTAGAGTGAAGTTTGTGGTCTACACACGAGTTTTATGTCATTGATTAGGATGAGAAAGCAATCAACCAATGATTAAAAAAAAATCTAGTTGACCACCAAATATGTCAGTATGAAAAATAGAAAAAATATATTGGAGATAAAAAATTAAGTTAAAGAAGAAGTGAATATACCTTGGAGACAATGTTCTCGCTGAGGGCAAGATGGGTCTGGCAACGCTTGCAGCTGTACATCTTCCCTTCTAACTGCACAGTTGGCAACCTGCCTATCTCATCATCTTCTCTTCCAGCCCTGGACAAGGCCTCAACCCTAGCCAAATCCCCCTAAGAGTAATTCTTTTACCAACATCAGTAGCTAATAAAAAAATAATCAGAAGTAGTCTTGATAAGTTTTTTTTTTTCATGACTTCCGGTTTGTGACATAATGAAATGTGAGCCATCAATTTGAAGTTATACCAATCAACAATTAATATAAACATTTTTTTTGGGATAAGGTTTACATGATGAAACGATATTAGATAAAAAAAACAGAGTTGAATGCACCATGACATGATCGATCATACAGTTAGGCGTGCATGAATTATCAAAACATCCAAGAACATGCTTTGGAAGACAAAATGAATATCTAAGACGATCATATATAATTACCATACGATACGACGCAATCACCAATACAACAGAGAAGTAACAAAACAGCTGCTGAAACAACATATCTAGAGCTAATGATCAGGCAAAATCACTATTTTTCTGATACGAGCAAGAAAAAGTTGAGAGTGGAACTAAAAAAACTGCAGTAGAGGTGGAGCACGACAAGCGAGCCTGCGATGGACACAAGAAGACGACTTTTTTCTCTTTTCCTGTGACATTATGTCTCTGGTTTAAGTGAGTTGTCATTTGAGTTTTCTTATGTACACCACAACTACCTGCTGCGTAAACGCCCATCCCCGGGCGTGACACATGGTACTCGTTTTAAAATAGGGGTATAAATAAATTAAGTTAACTCATAAAGCTTTTCATGTTGGCTCGATTTGGTTTTAACTTTGTTTATTAATTTCGGATCGAAATAAATAACTCATTGAACAATAAATAGAATTTGAGTTAAAGATTATTTGGCTTGGCTTATCCCAAAATTTAAGCTCAATGTGTTCAAACTTAAAAAATATTCAGCTCTACTTATCTTATAAATATTATTGAGGTCACATTAAACTTATATAGTGTTAAAAATTTTTTTTGATTAAATTGAGCATAAGCCAAACATAAATATTTATTCGACTCAAATTCGACTAAAAAATATAACGAGCTAAACCAAAATATTATGAATTTTGGACAAGTTCAGCTCGATTTGTAATACATCAAAGCTCGTCAAGTATTCAAATAAGCTTAAATATATTTGTTAAAAAATAAGTCAAATTAATAAAGAGTTGCCAAGATAAATATATAAATATATTGTTGCCAAGATATTTTGATTTTTTTTTTGGCATAAAAAATATAACATATATATATAATTATTTATAAGTTATAAAGAGTTAGTTAAGGCTCGTACACTTGACACTTAGCTAAGGTTCCACATAATTGACATGAAAAAAATCACTAAAATCTGGTGGCATTTCAAAGTAAAATTTAAGCGAAGTTACAATTTTTTGTCATTATTGTTTTTTCATCTTCATTTTTACGCATTAAAAAAATACAGATGATATATATTTTTTGAGTTTATTTCACTTGTGATTCATATGGTAAATAATTTTAGTTTTTATTATTGATGCATCAAGCTAAATTCAAGATTGTGCAATGCATATTTTGTCCCATTTATCTTTCCTTTGGTGAAACAATTTTACTTTTACATGCAGAAAAACACAGTTTTCCAGGTATTCAAGATAGACAAAAAAAAAATTCAGGTGTTTAGTATAGACAAATGTCTACAGATCTACAATATCTTACAATATTTAAAAACATAATTATCTTATAATATATAAATAAGAATACCCGACAATGGTTTTAAAAAAAACTATCTTATAAGGGATATGTTAAAAAAATTCTCTCTCATTCGCCACAAAACCAAAATTAAATCAACAGAAAGATCCCCTTTTCGTAAAAAAAAAAAGGTTGCAAAATTCTATCATTGGTCGAAAATGAATTTCTTTCCAAACTCACGAAAGAAATGAAAATTTAAGTGCTTTTTTATCTTGTACCAGCAAGAGTTAATTGGCATTTCCTTGAAGGGCCAGTACTAAGAGGACCATTCAATTGATATAATATATGAACATCTATCGTGGGAAGAGTGATTGTTACAATATAACCATCCAGACAGCCATTTGTAAATCAACTTGAAAAATGTGATTTTTATTTCCATCCGTTAGCTTTTTTTCAGATCATAATATTTATGTTTATTGGATCAACATTTTCAAATCATTTTAGGTAAACAAAAGTGTTCCCTGGTGTCATTTTGTGACTAAAGATATTGTAATTTTTTCCCCAGGCAAGGTGTCGTAAATCAACGTCTTTTGTTGGGCACTGCGTTTCGGACTGGGCGGGACCAGTGCCTGCGGACCAGTTTGCCCAGGCCTGATGAGTTTGCCCCCTTGACCCCACCTAGCACTGTGCACGGTTGGGCTTGGGCGGCTAGTGCAGGTCCACGGGTGCGGCCTGCTTAATGGTTATAATTAGGGCTATAAACAGTCACCCAATTTATCTAAATTATAATTTTTAATTTACTTAATATTATTAGTTTATGATATCTAAATTGGTGAAAATTTAACCATTAGTTATCATTTGATAATAAAATGATAAACTTGGTTATAATAGAACCTTTTAAACCGGTTAATAATTTAGTTATGATAAAATTTTTAAAATGGTAAATAGTTATGACATGTGCTATTAACTAAGCCATAACTGAGCCGTTTATATGCTATT
>JAVDBV010003601.1:0-26449 GCA_032619315.1 Piper longum
ATATATATATATATATATATATATTATAGTTTTTGATTAGGTTGTTTTAATTTTTATTTTATTATTAAACTAACACCTTGATAGTTTTGCCATTATGATAATATTTTAATTATTTTGGTAGTTAGCATATATTTTCCTATCGTCAATAATAAAAATTATCTTTTAAAAAAAAACTCTAATTTAATTTATTATGACATGTAATTAAATAACATAATCTATAAATAGAGAATATGTTGATCCTTTTAACGTAATATTTTGAATGGTAGAAACCAACAAATATGCTCAAAATAAAAGTTAAATCATAAGAGCTGTAATTCTCATATTAACTTTCTTTAATTGGAATTAATTTTTTAATCTTCAGTGTAAACTTTGTTGGTCCAACAAGTTCCTTTATCGTCCATTTTAAAAGGGGCATTTATGTCTTAAAAGTCAAAATGTGGGGAAAATAAAAGAGCTTTTATCAAAAAAATGAGAAGTTTTTTTTTATTATTAGATAGTTAGAAATTTACACTTAATATAAAAGAATATTATCTTGTCAAGACCGAACGTATTCGTCAATGAGCCATCCGATCATAGGGTTAATCATTTCTTAACCTTTAGAAAATGGGACCAAACCCACCGTAGGTACCTGCATGTAAACAGACTTCCACGTGCATCACGAGTCTTTCTTTTATTACATCACGGCCCTTGCTCTTTTGCCTTTTTGCCCTTTCCGCTCTCTACTTGGAGTTAGTGATAAAATTATATGTACATGGAGGAGTTTTTTTACTAGATAAAAAATAAATAAAAAGATAATAAATTTTCAAAATGAAATAAAGGTGTATATATTTGAGTATATCAACACATCAATCAATACATATAAAAATAGGAATGACACATTTATTTTGTAGCAAGACCTACAATTTTTCTATACAAAAAAATATTAATAATCACTTTGAAAAGGAAATTAAAATTTTTCACAAAATTTAAACTAGTCAAACTCAATCAAATTTAAAATATTTCAATTGAATTTTCTACCATGACCCATCTAATATTCGTTCGGTTCAACTTATCCTAGTTATATTAGTTTTTTAAAAGCATTATATAATTACACACTTATATATATATATATATTTAAAAAACAGTCATTTCAGCACAACAATATTCTATAAAAAATAAAATAAGATAAATTCGACCATCATATACTATTAATTATACTTCTCAATTTTGAACACTTACATTGATGATAACAAAAAACATTAAAATAAAGTTAAAACTTAAAATTTAATTATATTGAGTCAATTCATGCATAAATTTTATACATCTCTTTATTGCAGATCAAGTTTTATTATACTGATCACATTTATTACATTAACAATAATATAATGAATAATGTCTCATTAAACCTTAGGTATAAATCCTAAATCCAAGAAGGCTATATTTTCAGACCACCTCTTAGGCCCAAAACGTTCATTTACTTTTGCTTAAAAAATCTATTTATTTATTTAAATTATCTAATTTAGGCAGTGGGGCCGGCCGTTTGAGGTAGTGGCAAATCCGAAATTATAGGAAAAAGCAAGTCCTTTCAAAGTAGCCAGTACAGGCACCACTGACGGACCCACACAGTTAGCAGACCTCCCTCCCACCTATTTGAGCCGACGAGTCATGGCCGTCGAACAAGTTGAAGAAGGAGGCGACCAAGTTTGAACAACCATCATCTTCGAGCTTCTATGGAGTCGGCCATCTTCTCCCGACCCCCAATCCGCCTCTCCCCTCCCCTCCTCCGACGCTTCTCCACCACCTCTCTCCCCTCCTCCTTCTCCCGACCTAGATGCACTCTCAATGCCAACACCCCGACCCCCAACCACCGCTTCCTCGCCTCCTTCGCTTGCCACTACTTCCTCCTCCGGGCCCCCTCCCCGGCGTTCGCCAGGATCGGGTCCCTGGACCCCGTCTCCACCGCGCCGCCGCCTGCCGCTTTCGGATCGGGCGGCGGAGGAGACGGCGGCTCCGGGGGGACCGGCGGCAGCGGGGGCGATGGAGGGTTTGGCGGCGGGGGGGCCAAGACGAAGTCACTGGCCGGGGAGTCCGAGGACGTCTCGGTCGCGGCGGCGGATGTTATCGTGCTTGAAGTCGGGGTGGGTGGAATGGTGGTTTTTGGATTGGTGTGGTTTTAGGGGGATTTTGAATTTGAGGTTTTGTTGATTTTGCAGGGGATGACTTGCGGCGGCTGTGCGGCTAGCGTCAAGCGCATTCTGGAGAGCCAAGTGTGTCATTTTTCCATTTACCGCTTCCTAGTCTAGTTGTTGAGCTCCCGCTAGATATTCTAAGCTAGGGTGGGGTAGTTGAATTGCTTTTCATATGAAATGTTGATTATATTTATCTAAGGGAATTATGACCTCTTGTTGGCTTGAGTAAATTCAAGGCAACAAATCAATTACTTGTCGTTAATGTATGTACTCAGTGAAGTTGTGTGAGGTGCTAATTTGAAATCCAGTTGTTGGTTTTTCTACTTGCTAACAGTGTCGTGCTGATTAACAGCCTCAGGTTGCATCTGCCAGTGTCAACCTTGCTACAGAAACGGCTGTTATATGGGTTAAACCTGAAGTTCATGGCATACAAAACTGGAAGCAACAAGTGGGCGAAAAACTTGCAAATCATTTAACTACTTGTGGTTTCGAATCCCACCTTCGCGGTAAGAACTGCAGAGCAGTAGTGTTTCTTCTAGTGAAAGGAAATGAAGTGTAGTGTGCTACCCTTTTCGTGAATATTTATGTGTGCATTGATTGTAGAAAAATTATTGCGTACTTGGAATCACGCAAAAAACTATAGTCATTGGCTTACTTCATTTAAAGGAGTTTTATGATTTCCCCTAACACTCAATTGGTGATGATCTTTTGATCTGAAATATCAGTGAGGCCACATGAATTGTAGCTTCCAGAAACATTGATGGTAGAGTACTTTGCCTCTAGTCAAATAATGCTGGATAATTGCAAAAAATACTTATATAAAAAAATGAATTTGTTCAGTACTCGTCAAAACAGTGCATGATAGTTAGTTGTGAGACTATATTATGTTGGGTATTTTTGGCTTTCTCTGAAAGAAAATTTTAAGAAGTATTCAGCCTAGAAAAATTGGTCTTCCAGTTAGTAGCGACAAGGAGAAGAACATATATTTATTGGCTAGTTGTTCTAACTGCTTGACCTATCTTCTGCAGTTACCGTAATCTATAGTTTTAAATTTATTCTCCTTATTCTTATTAGCAGGAAAATATTATTCGCTGAAGTTCTGTTTTTTATCTGTGTTAATAAGGTGCCCTTAAATTTTAAATCAACTAGAAAGAATTAGATCTGGGGCTTATGTTGATTTGCATGTAGCCTGGTGGGTAATTGGCAGGTCAAAATGTCAATGCTGAAGGAGATAATTCTGTTGTAGGCATCAAAATGTTTTAAAAGCCCCTCAACATCTTCAAAAATAAGGGTACGCAACTATCCAATATCTGTTGAAAATAAAAAATGACATCTTATGATGTCCAATGCATTTAGAGAAAAAGTTCTAAGATTTATGATTGACATCTGATAGTATTTTTTTGCCTCTATAGGTGAACCCCAGCTACAGTTGGTGGATTGGGAGAGAAGCATTCTGATAGATTGGACCTTTAGTTAGTCTTAATTGGATATTATAGGGGGATACCAACGAGCAAATTCTTAGACTTCTTTTACTTGATACTGTAACCTTCATTTGGATGGGGATATATCATATATATCCTTTGTAGTAACCTCTCCTTTTTCTCAACAGTACTTGTATCAGTATCAACCTGAATGAAATTCTTGGAATGAAGGGCTTTTGCATTCTTAACAATAAAGCTTATCCTAATATCCTCCATTTTGATTCTATTAAAGTTTTAATCCATAGACTAGATTATGGTTGTGTCTACTTTTGATTGAAGCTTTAATTTATTCTTCTGATTCATGCCTATCTTATAGTGTAGTTGTTTTTGGCTGAGAAATATAACTTTTCTACGTGTTGCTGCTGACCAGGTTGCAGTAACAAAGACCTTTACAAAGTTTTTGAGAGGAAAATGGAGGAAAAACTTAGTCGTCTTAAAGAAAGTGGTATGTATTTTTTACTTTATGGTCATATGATCATATTTGTATGATTGCTCAGTTGTGAGATTTGTGATTTAAGCGGGTGAATTGATGGGTATGGTCTGCAAATTGAAAATGTGGTTTAGGGGCTTTTGTGAGTATAACTTATACACATGTGATCATCACTTTCCGCCTGTTCTCAACTTTAACACAGAGAAGGAATGAATTGAAATTATACCTGAGAACCAGTTCATGCATCTCAGCTTTGCCCATTTTTTCCCTTGACTTTTTGATCCACGAATTCCCATTCCTATTTGAAACTGAGCAATAATATGCTTTCTCTAGTGACGATAATGTTTTTAGACGATCACCAGGTCAGTAGAGCACTTAAGAGTTTCATTTGTTAAACAAGTGCTAGGTTAGCATTTATGGTATATCTGGCTCTCTGCTAAAACAATAGTAAGCACATCAAGTGAATTTTAAAACTTTGAGCCAGTTCTAGTGCCGAGCATATGTTATTGCCAGCATCCTGATCTGGTTCAATTGGGATGAATGATATCAATATTTTGCTATTGCAAGATGGCAACATACTCTAAGTCAGATCTTGTTCATTCAATCTCTTAAGTTTCAGGCTACCAAGAACCATTTGGCAGATTATTAGGAAAATTGATACTTGATATCATCTCTTTAAAAGATGTGTTTCATTTATAATATTTTTCCTGTATATAAATTGGACAACAAATTGAAAAAAAAAGTTCTATTGCAGGAAAAGGAAACTCCATCATCTATGGGTGGGGCAATTTTCATATCAGGAATTTAGTAATTCATGTGGGGCAATATCTTGCATTTTATTTCTATAATATCCCTATTCTTTTATGTTAGCTACCAACAATGCTTCTTAAAAGCCTGTTGATTTGATTTATTTGATATATTAATCTCTCTATTAACAGGTCGTGAACTTGCTGTGTCCTGGGCACTATGTGCTGTATGTCTTCTTGGGCACGCAGCTCATTTTTTTGGTGCCAGTGCTCCTGCATGGATCCATGCATTACATTCGACCGGATTTCATCTCTCATTATCTGTATTTACATTATTGGGACCTGGGCGCCGCTTGATTACTGATGGGCTGAAAAGTCTGTTAAGAGGGGCCCCAAATATGAACACTTTAGTTGGTCTTGGTGCAATCTCGTCCTTTGCTGTCAGCTCTACTGCTGCCTTTCTACCCAAACTCGTATGTGGGATGATGCCTTTTTAGCAACTAGTGCATTGTAGAAATGTTACACTGGGCCTTTACTTGTTTTCTTTTCCATTTTTGTGCCAGCAGTTTTTTCTAGTAAACTACTGAAAGAACAGAAGAATTTTCACCTTTCAGGGATGGAAAACTTTTTTTGAGGAACCAATTATGTTAATAGCATTTGTGTTACTTGGAAGAAATCTTGAACAGAGGGCAAAGCTTAAAGCTACAAGCGATATGACTGGACTGCTTAATGTTCTTCCGACTAAAGCTCGCCTTATATTAGCTGAAGAAGGGGAACACATACCTACCGTGGTTGAAGTTCCTTGCAACAGTCTTTCTGTCGGAGATCATATTGCTGTATTGCCAGGGGTATGTTTGTCTTTCTGCATAGTGATATGTATTTTTTCATCTTTGATTTGGTTAGCTGCCTGAATTGCAAATTGGATACCTGTTCTTTTATGTTAGGATCGTATTCCTGCAGATGGAATTGTTAAGGGTGGTAGAAGCACAATTGATGAATCTAGTTTCACAGGGGAGCCTCTCCCTGTGACAAAATTGCCTGGGGTATGTATAACATGTTCATCATGCTGTTAAACATTTTTGGAATTTGTGAATAATCTTTAAATGAATAAATGGTTAAACTTTCAAGTCACCCTTCTAAAATGATATAAAACACATAGATATTAGATTTTTCTGTACAGACTAATAGAAGAATGTGTACTGCTTAATGTGAAGAAGCTTTTGAAGATGGTGTGCTCCACAGCAGTTGCAAGGGTTTCAATGCTTTAGAAGATGGTCTGACCCTTCAAGGAAAAGCATACTTTGTATCAAAAGTTTGCTTTGTTAGTCTAAAGTTGCAAATTGGCAATGCAGTGTTCTACCTATTTATCTTGTGTATCATGCACCTTGATGTGGTGGGTTCCTTTGCAGTCGTACCCTTGTCAAATGGGTTGATTAATGTGCTTTTCTGTCCGCAAGGAGCTTATTTCTGTCTAAGTCTGCAACCTACACTTCCTCTTCACCAATATTTCTTGCCCAGACATGATGTAAGACTAGTATATTTTGTAGGCTGACGTGACAGCAGGAAGTGTAAACTTGAACGGAACCCTTACAATTGAAGTAAGAAGGCCGGGGGGAGAGACTTTGATAGGTGATATTGTCCGTCTGATAGAAGAGGCTCAGAGTAAGGAAGCCCCTGTTCAGCGCTTGGCTGACAAGGTGATGCATATCTGTCTTCTTTTTTTGTCTTTGAACATGTGGATAGCTCCTCAGTGAATACTATAGTCATTTTCTACTTTTATTTGTTAGATGCTTTTTGTATTTCTCTGCGCACATTTGTAATTTTTATTTCATCCTGGGTCCAGGTTGCCGGGCATTTTACCTATGGAGTTATGGCTTTCTCTGCTGCTACTTTTATGTTTTGGAATATGTTTGGTACGAAAATAATACCTGCTGCTCTTCAACAAGTCAGTCCCATTTCCTTGGCATTGCAGCTCTCCTGCTCTGTGCTGGTACGATCCTGAAGTTTTAAGTGTCATGTAATTAACAAGCACACCAGCACGTATCTTCTTTTGTATCTCTTGTATGTTTTGTTGTTTGATTGGTAATTTTCAGTTTGAATTTAAAATTCAATTATGGAGGATAAATGCTCTTGTATTATCTTTGTTATATAAACCCCATCAATGTTTGTCATTTTAATTTATAATGCATCTGGTGCATTTATCATCAGTCTGGTTCAACATACTGAGGTTCTTACTGTGTTTCTCAGTGTGCCACTCTGAGTTTGAACTCCCAAAATTCTATTTTGACTTTCATTTCAAATGAACTCTTTCAGTTCCCATGCACAATAAGCATGCTCTATAATTTTTCAAGTACAGGTTGTTGCCTGCCCATGTGCGCTTGGCTTAGCCACTCCCACGGCTGTTCTGGTAAGTTTTCATCAAGCTAAACCAAACTCTGTCTGTGTCTTATCAAAAAATTGTTCTACTTAATCACATATTTCTCACATGTTCTATATTTAGCTTAGAACTTCAAATATATTCTACTTTAATGTTGTAATATCCAATTTTTGAAATATTTTAGGTTGGAACTTCATTAGGGGCAACTAGAGGACTGCTAATTCGAGGTGGTAGTGTCCTGGAAAAGTTTGCAAATGTTGACTCTATTGTTTTTGATAAAACTGGAACTTTGACTGTTGGAAAACCTGTCGTCACCAAAATTGTACCTGCCATAAGGTTAGAAGAATGTTGAATCTGTTACCTTTGATAAATTTGTTACTTACCAAGGCAGCTTTATCATTTACATAGCATACCGGTCAACTAATATTAGTCCATGCCGTTGAGAAAGTTAAAATATTTTATTGTACACAATACTAAAGGTCTGTACAAGGATGTAAAACTAGCTGAGAATATGCAGTATATGTAGGTATCTGATGGGATGTGAAACTGTAGATGAATAAATTTGTTTCTTACCAAGGCTGCTTTATCATTTACATAGCATACCGGCCAACTAATATTAGTCCATGCCGTTGAAAAAGATAAAATATTTTATTGTACAAAAAACTAAAAGGTCTGTACGAGGATGTAAAACTAGCTGAGAATGCGCAGTATATCTAGGTACCCGATGGGACATGAAACTGAAGATGAATAATCTTCTAATGCTTTTTAATCAAGTATGAACATGTTATATATATTCTTTGGTATTAGACGGATGATGATGATCAACATTATATATAAGATGGCTTGATGGGACATAACTGAAGACTGAAATATACACCATAGTTTGTTCAAGAAGAGATTGACAAATTGTCTTGCAATGATTTGAAATCTGCACTGATAAAGAGTCAACTATCGTAAACAAGTTGAGAGAGCTAATTTGAGCAGTTGTAAGCAGCAAAAGATATGGACGGCTGATTTGCAGTGCTTCAAAAAACAACAATATAACTTGTGATTGAGTAGGACATAATATGAGTTGATTTTATCTTTAACTAAGTTAACATTTAGGCTTATAATGTGTTGGTTACTGCAATCATTTGTTTTTACTTCTGGTTTATTTAAGGATTTTTTTTAAAAAAAATGGTACAGTCAAAGCTCAGATGATGCATTTTCAGAAGTTGAGATTTTGTGTTTAGCTGCGGGTGTCGAATCCTACACAAATCATCCGGTTGGCAAGGGTATTGTAGAAGCTGCTCGATCTGCTGATTGCCCTGCTGTAAAGGTACTCTGCAGAATCGTTTATTTGCTTTTCCTATCTGCAGTTATCATCTCCTCTGGTTAGCAATGTGCTTTTAAAGTTCCACATTTTTTGATATCTATGACAATGGGAAAATGTAAACAGATCTGAAATCTAACATCAGAAAGTAGTTACTTAATTGCCTGTTGATCTAAGAGCCCATTTGATGGTTAAAATGTTGATGTTTGCAGTGCTTGAAACGGAAACAGTTAGAGCAATCCTGACTAATGATAGGGTGGCTCAACTGGATAGACTTTGTTTTATTTGCATATAATTTCTTGAAGTGGTTTTCTTTATGAGCCGTGATAGCTGACTAAGCTGACTAAAATAGTTCAATCTGTTTTATCATCATGTGTCGGAATCTATACATTACACCTTTTTTTATGTGATAAAAATCATTGAGTTGAATAGTCTTAAAGGCGTAGTTCCTGTTGATCTGAAAGGGTAGTGGGATCTTGAACCAGTACAGAGTCTTTGGGATGTTTTATGACTAGCATGGTTGTATGCTTCATTGGCCATACTCCCTTTTTGATTCATCTTGCTATTTCTAAAAAAATTAGTGTTTTCTACCTCTGTCATACTTTAATGATAACTTTGACTGTTCAGGCAATGGATGGAACATTTTTAGAGGAACCTGGGTCTGGTGCTCTAGCACATTTTGGACAGCGCAAGGTGTCTATTGGAACGCCTGAATGGTTGCAAAGGTAATCTAGTTTCTTTTTCTAGCAATGCGCATCAATACTAGGGCTGTTCAAAGCTCTATTAAACTTGATTGAATCTGTATTTGACTTGAAAAAAACTCAATCCGAAACTTAGACTCGATATCAAATGTGCCGAGCTTGAGTTTGTACCTTCTCAACTCGGCTTAACTTGAGTTTGTACATATTTATCTTAAATTTTTTATACAAATATAATCAAATTATAAAATATCATTACATGATAACAATTTAAATAGACATATGCATGATTAAACTATCTTTCATGCATAATTATGTCAAAGTTGAAATATTTTAATTATAAATTAAATTTTAGTATGAAATATACAAAAAAATGCATCATTAATTCAAATCAAGTTAGTTATAAACTAGCTAGTTAATTATAAATAAGTACTCGAATTGATTCGAGTACCTATTAGCTCGACTTGAACTTGAAATTAAATGAGCCAATCTTGAGCTGAGCAAAACTCGACTCGACTTGCCTGATGGGCACCCCTAATCAATACAATGAGGTTGATGACCAATCTTTAACTGAAGCAGTTAAGTGGTAGAACTTAAAGTGATTTTGTAATTTCTTGATTGATTGTTGTGTGGATTATGGCTTGACTTACCCGGAACTATGTGGTGATTATTCTTTAGACACAAAATATGCTGCTCCCCAGATTTTATAAGTTTTTAACCCATGCGTATTGTCTTAGATTAATGACTGCCTTTTTTCAAGTTTACTGCCTCAAACATCGCCTATGAATTTGAAAGAGAAATATGCTGTTTGTTGGTAGTAAGTGGTTGTAGAAAATTTGCACACGCAGGCAAGGAGTTGAAGCAGATTTATTTGGCTCTCTACAAGAGCTTCCAAACCAATCAGTCGTATATGTTGGTGTGGATAGAACACTGGCTGGTCTCATTTACTTTGAAGACAAAATTAGAGATGATGCTGGATATGTGGTTGAGTCTTTATCCAAGCATGGCATAAATCTATTTATGTTGTCTGGAGATAAGAGGCAGGCAGCAGAGCATGTTGCTTCAGTTGTTGGCATTTCAAAAGATAAGGTGATTTAGGTGTTTCTATGGTTACATCCGAAGAGCCAATATTCTGATAAGAATATTCTGAATGGCAGGTTATATCAGAAGTTAAACCAGACGAGAAGAATAAATATGTATCTCAACTTAAGAATGATCTAAAAGTGGTGGCAATGGTTGGCGATGGCATTAACGATGCGGCTGCTTTAGCTTCTGCGGATGTTGGTGTAGCCATGGGCGGTGGTGTAGGGGCTGCAAGTGAAGTATCTTCCATTGTACTTATGGGGAATAGACTATCACAGGTAAATTTTGGACAGCAAAACAAATAATGGTCTTATTGATTAGTTATGTTTGATTTTTCAGTTTTTGGACGAGTGATATGTTGTTTCTTAATGTTTGTTGGTTTTGTCACTTGTGATTCCTTGGAGTCATATGTATGTGTTCGTGATTCTTTGGAGAGTTGTGTGAACAGATGTATGGTGACGCATCTTCTATATTTTAATGCATTCATTGGCATGCTTTAGATCATACTTTTCAGTTGATGAGAGCCTCATTAGAATTAGTAGTGATAAATGCTATTTTTGAAAACAATTTTTCAAATGAATTGTTCCCACAGTATGTTTCAATATGCTACTCATTCCTACTGTGTATCCGCTTCATGTTTCATTTTGGTGATATTATCACTATGGATTTCCTCCATAAAAGCCTTTGATCATATTGGTCGCTTGTTTTAAGAAACACATTTTGTGAATTGACATTTGTGGAAAGAAAACGAGGTTTCAATTACTTCTGATGACTAGGAGCTCCTTCAGAAGGATCGTCATAGGTGCCTGGATTGGTTATGTCATCAAGGAGTGATATAAACATGTTATTCGCATATGATTTTTATGGATGAATGAATTGGGAAGCTGCAATTTAAGCTTTATAGGACCGCTTTTTGAATAACCTTTTGCAAGTAACAGATTTGGGACTGCCAAAATGACTTGTGTATATTGAGTGAGCAGGAGTGGGTAAAAGAGGGACTATTAAGGTGTATATGTGGGGTGTCTAAAAGGTATAATGTTCTTGACAGCTAAATAAGAGAAACGATTGTGTTATAACCATTGAACATAAAGTACAGGAATATTGTCTGTCTTAGCCATGTTCAAAGAAATCCACTGGATGCGAATGTTAACTGTGAACAAATACTCTATACCTAAGTCTCTGACCCATTTTTTTGGTAGGTGATAGATAATATTGAAGAAAACGATTCTTTGTTTTCTCATATGTCAATTCTCATTATTTTATCTAAACACATCTTATGGTTTCTCTCTTTCTAGCAGACTGCATGCAGGAATAAAAATCTAACTGCAGGTATTTCCTTTGTGCAGTTGCTTGATGCTTTGGAACTTAGTCGGTTGACAATGAAAACTGTGAGACAAAACCTATGGTGGGCATTTGCATATAATATAGTAAGTTATTCTTTCTTAATGCGGATGATAATTATTGCTTAGACTTGCTACTTTAATGAACATATGGGCCTTCAAACTATCTGTTTGTCTTTTCAAGAGCTGCCATAAAATTGATTCTTCTAAGGAGCTTATTTCTGTGATTGGAATAGGCTACTTCAATAAGAATGGGGTTCATGGCATTGCATGAAAGTAATGGTTATACCGATAACACTGCCGAAAAGGTTAGGGAAAGAATTACAAAATGGGAAATTATTAAATTGAGAAAATTTTGATGAACTCTACCTTGCCATTACTTATTACATCGATCAGCCACAACTCCCTTTTGCTTTTCATGATATGGTGAGTACACGAACAAAATATGAAGAAAGTGGAAACTTTTTAAATTGAGAAAATGTGCTGAACTCTACTTTACAGTTCTTTTTCCCAGCCCCTTTTGAAATAAAGTGAAAGTAGATAACGATGATGATATGTTATTATTCAAAATGAAAATAATATGGCAATAATTCAAGTGTAATCACCAACAATAAAAGCGCATACAATATAGTATATCCAAGATTACAATTATATGGCAAACAATTCAAGAGTTTACTAAGAACTGAAAAGGTTTGGATAGACTGTGCTTGTATAATACATCCAAAATGATAAGATTATGGCAAAAAACTGAAGTGTAATCGCCAAAAATTAAAGCATATACAGAATTGGATATCCAATATGGCAGTATTATGACAAATAATTCAAGAGGAATCACCAACAATATAACCACACATGTATGTATGGTTCAGCTTGAATGCCTACCCAACTACCAAGAGAAAGAACTGGTATATTTTCTATGTAAAAAATGTAGTACAAAACGCAATCCAAAGACGAGGAGATATCCCCAGGAAGATGTGTAGACAGGAGAATTCAAATAGAAGAAACCGGAGAAACCAATAACCGAGGTAAAAGTCTGCCCTCCCATTCTCTCTCTCGCCTCTTTCTCTCTCTTATTTCCTTTCCTTTCACCTACCTACAGCACCATCACGGCCTTTTTCTCCATGAGAAAGCAAGTTGATTCACTTATCTAAAGACCTAGATCTATTTGAGCGAAAACAGAAATGAAAAATCTCAAGCACAAATACTGAACAAGTCAATAACTGGCAGTTCTTTTAAAAGTTGCAAGTTTTTAAATAAAAAAACTGGTGTAGGTGGCCATTTTATGATGGAAATTGTCATCAAATCAACGATTAAAGTTTGTGGATTTTTTTAGAGAAGGCAACCAATTTTCTGCTTCAGAATAGTCGTACTGATGGGTTATAAGCAATTTATGGAAATCCTTTGGTGAATATGCACAGCTTTGTTTAGGCTAAAATCCTGTGATATGCTTGTTATGCTACTTAGTGAAACAAAACTTGAGTTGCGTTACCACCTTAGCAATCGAATAGGACTACATTAAAATTTCTCGTGACTCACGATGTCTACACAACAAATTTGGGAAGGTATATGATGACTAGATGTCAAAGCTTTGTGCGTCATCTCATTATCTGCTCATTAATAGTGGCAAAAGAAATGGCATCTGGATAAAAACTTCTCATTTTTCATTTCTGGATGGGTTTATCATTTACGTCATCAATTTATATGGGAGCAATCAATTGATAACACGACCATTACAACCTTGGTGATGATGATGACAACAATTATGATGATGATTGAGGTCCCCTTGTCTATTGTTTAAGGCCAAAACTCTACCTTCATCATGGTTACTATTGTCTTGGATATTTACCTTCTCACATCGCTTCAGCTGTCTTCTTCACTAGAATCGCTATTATCAACTGGATATTCACCTTCTTCTATCTCAATCGATGATGGAGATTAATCATATGCTTTTAGCTCACGGCTACTATAGATACGATTACGATGATGGTGATGGGGATGGTGGTAATAGTGGTGTTGCCCTTCTCCCCTTTAATGCCAATACCATATCTCTGCATGGCTACATTATTAGTTAGATTTTATTTTATGTTTTTCTAAAGTTGATTTTCTTTTAACATAAGTGGAAAATAAGTACATGACTGACATGTCCAGTTGCACATTCCTACAGGTGGGGATCCCAATTGCTGCTGGAATATTGCTTCCTGTGACAGGTGCAATGCTAACTCCATCAATTGCAGGGGCTCTTATGGGCCTAAGCTCAATTGGAGTGGTGACCAATTCACTTCTTCTGCGGTTTAAGTTTAACAGAAAGCAGAGGCCCCTTTACAGTTTCCCAGATTTGAAAACTAGTACTGATACCATTTTACTGATGGATGATACTACACAGAAAGATAATAAACCAACCACTGCAAAGTGGCGAAGTACATAAACATTATAACCTATCCAAGGTACGTCCATTTTGTTCCTCTTATCCAACCTTGCTTTTAAAATTGCCAATCAAAGTTTTATGTAAGTTAAATGGCATTATATCTGAATTAAAGCACCCACAAAACCTTTAGTTCCTACAGAATAATTTGTACTTTGCTTCCATTTTAATGCCAAGGATTTGTCATGCACATTTTCTTTTCTCTCATCTCATAGATTTTTTTTCTTCCAATATACATTCATTCATCTTGTAGGTGCTTTGGTAGCAGCAAGTGGATTTTTTATTGCAATTTCTATCTCCATGATTAGTTAGTATTTTTTTGAAAAAAAACGAACGGAGGGGGGAGGGGAGGGGAATGAAATGCTGCCTTTCCTCTTCTTGGTTTGATATATATATATATATATATATATATATGTATGTATGTATGTACACACACGCTTTAGTTCAGCCCTCTTTCTATGTGAAAATGAAATGCATCCATCTTGATGGTTATCGTTTAAGAGATTCCTAGTATGCAAATTACTTTAAACACAACTGGTTAATTCACTTTGTTTGGCAACAACTCTTGGCATAAGCATGTCCTATAGTGGCTTAAACTACGAATCTCATCATTGATCTTGCTTTGAAAATTGGTTCATGTTTTCACAGGTTTGGATTGTAAATTTTGGTGTTTTTTCTTTTTATAATTTAGCTCTTTAGGATTTAATGATGCCAATTTATTGATTTGATAGAAAAATGCCAATTTATATCATATTTTTAAGACTTCAAAATATTTCCTCATCTTTAAGCTGTTTTCGTGTCGATATGGGCTGGTGGCATGCGAAGCTGTTTTCATGTGAAAATAAATGTCCCAAATGAAGAATTTTCAATATTTTCTTCATACCCAGTTCATGAATTTCAAATAATTGCATGTAAACGAACGTTGTGTTTGTGTTTTTATCATTAGAATCGTCACTATCCACCTTATTATGCTAAATAATTGGGGTCATCTGAGGAGTGTGCCTATGATTTTTGTCTTTGAACAGAATTTTGGGTTAGTCTTTTTTGGAGATGTGAGCACTCGTGACACATCATTTTTGGTTAAATTTAGGATCACATGGGATGGATTGTTGTTGCTGAAGGGGCTGCTTAATGTTATTGTTACTATTATCAATTTATCATGATGATCATCATTATGGGCATGATTTGGTCTGGTTCAGGATATTTACCTTAAAGTGGAATATTGATTGGGATATAAGGTAAGGCTTCATTTGGATTAATTGAGCCGGAAGGGGGCAGTGACACAGCGAAGGAAACCACATATAAAGCACTATCTTTCAACAAAAATAAAAGGAACATGATTTGCTCCTTGTTTTTTGAATGAAAATTTTCAATCATAAAAGTATATATGTAAAATACATAATAACCCTATGATTCAAAGGTCATGGCTTTAATTAGGACAACCATAGGTAAAAGGTGTGTAAGACTCGTCAAGTTAGAATTATATCAAATACTTATTGAATAAGATTTGATATATTAGTATATTGGTGTATTAATTTTTAATTTGAGTTAATTATTTTGTTAAGATTTAAGCTGAATTTTTATTTTGGGCCGGGTTGGGTAACAGATTGACTAGAGTTTGGACTTTCTAGCATCTCAGCGTCTTGTAGTCCTTGGGTTGAAGTAGGGGTCGAGCTTGCGTTATATGTTTGCCCATATCAATGTCACCTAGAACACACCACTTAGCCGATCTCGGCTTACGGTTGTGTTGGGCTTGACTTGTTTGTCAATTCTTAGCAATGGTAATGGTCAAGTAGGCGAGTATTTACATCTCAGTAATTTCACAGGTCACCCTCAGGCTTGAATCATACAGCTGGATGACAGACGCTGTATAAATTTATTTTATTAAGTTCGTTTTGTCCAACCGACACCACTCACCAAAGCTTTGAGGGGGATCTGCATGCTTCTCATGACTTTAGCGGTGCAGAATCCCAAGTCTTCAATCTTATTAGTAGGCTACTAGCTTCTAAGTTTGTTGTGATGCTATTGTCATCTTGCAGTTCCATTGTTCATCAGTCATGGCAACACCCAAGGTTATATCAAAAAGACTGATTAAGGTATGAATTTGTAAGCTTCCCAAGGAAAAATATTTTATCTTGCCATAATATGGTAAAATGCATTCGGATACAACTTACTAAGGGATGTGCGTTTCCAGTTCCGCACACTGGTCTTCAGAATTAACATAGCTTTTGTAGTTGCAAAACTCGAATTGGTCGTTCAAGCATTGAATTGGACTGATTTATTAAAAATTAGATAAGAATTGGTTTATTTAAATTAATCAAAATTGTTTTCATGTAATATGTATATTTTTATTTTTATCATTTTTGTAATAAATATAAATCTATCACTAATTTTATATGAGTTTACCTTAGATATGAAGGACCTCATAAGTTAATAATTAATTTTTAACAATCATATAAATCACAAATGCATTATAAAAATATTATGACTAAAATATCTTCTTAAATTTTAAGTCCCTTATAATTTTAATTTTTTAATGGCTTATTTTAAAATGGGATGATTAATCATAAACATTTTAACACAATATAATGTTATTACATCAACAAAATTTATTCTAAACATAAAAAGTCCAATAAAAGTGTCGCAAAAGAACAAATAAATATATAGGAATAAAGTATTAAGTTGCAAATCGTTGATTTTATTGCTGTGTATAAACCACAAGAATATTTTAAAAATGTCTATATGTGGGTAGATCGAAAAGAGAAAACAATTGATGCATGAGGACATGGAGAAGTTGATGTTGTAGCACCTAAGTGATAGAGGTTAGACAGTTGTGAAATGTTGAGGCTGCAGCGATTATGAGAGAAGGGATGAACAGATTCTTGTCATCCCATTTTGACAAGGTTTCTCTTAGCCTTGTTAACTCATAATTCCGAGGAGGACCTTATCATCCCATTTTTTAGCCTTATTAACTCATAGAATCGGCCTTTGAAACGGCACTGCATAAAATGTAAATTAATAGTTGTCATATTTTTAAAATAGTTAATTTAAGTTGAAATTTTATAATTTATTTTTATTTATAAAAAAGATTTTATCTGAGTAAATATTAGATGTATAATTAAGTTACATTATTTTATAATTCATTTATTATTTTATAATTCATTTATTTTATAATATTTTATTCTTGAAACCCATGCACTTATTTCATTGTTAGTTTTATTTTACGAACTTCTTTGACATTGGCAATCTAGTTAACATCCCTTAATAACACGTTTGATACCATTTATAACCACTAGGTCTAGTTTTTCAACTATGCACACGTGGTGATCATGTGGGACTACCAAGGGCATCTTGCATTACATCATACATCAATTCTCTTCCAACCATGATAACTATGACACTTTATCAACGACTCTTAGCGAAGAAAATAATAAAAAATATTAATCAAAATTAATTAATCGTTAGGTGCTTGATTGATTCTTTTGTGATCGGTCCTTATTATAGATATTATACGCATTAAAAAAATAATTAATTTGGACTAAATTAGTGGTACTATTACAAGAAACTAAGCCAACATGGATTTACTTATTTGTTTTTCGGTTTTTGAAGCCATAAATTATTTTGGGCCTTGATCTTTTGTTCTTCCAAAATTTACATTTAATCAAAAACGTTTCCTTGATTGGTGTAACCTATAGTGTGGGCTTAATAAATAGCGGAAAATACTATGATCAAACCATCCTAGATTTGATATACTACTGCTGCACAAATCATCAGTATTTATATATGCTTCTTTGAAAGAAAAAAAAATTGTATATGTTCATCATCCTCGTCCGTTCAAAAACATAGCTTTGGCATGAACATTGCTTAGTAACCACTCACCATCACCAGGGATATTGTGGATTTATCACATTTCTCTTAAAAAAACTAATGGGTTGACGTGTCAAACCCATGTCCAACATTGACAGGTCAAACGGAAATCCATGTCAATACACTGAAATAATCATATTACACACACACACACACATATATCACTTACTAATTATCAGAGTGAGAATTTCTTCCTTGGATAACAGCACTGTAAAATAGGTTACAAATCGATCAAATTTTCTTTCTTCCACCTTATTATATCCGAACCGAAGTAATTTGGTCAAGACGTCGATATTCTTGATCAGCTTCAAATATACAATTGATCAAATCTCGAACATAAAACAAATCAAAAGAAGAAGAGTTCGAGAGAACTCAGAGCAGCACTAGCTGGTCTTACCATCCTCACCGCCGCCACCATGCAAGTAAGCCTTCTTCCTCTTCTCGGCCCTGGCCAGCAAGCAGGCACCCATGAACAACGCCGCGTACACACCGTGCACCTTCCAATTGCTCCTCGGCCCCTGCCGCAGCGCCGCCCTGTGCCCCACCGTCACGTAGTAATGCGCCCCGACCCCGACCCCCACAGCCGTCTGCACCAGTCCCACCGCTCTACCCCCGCCGCCGGCGACGCCGGCAAAAACCACCACCAAGTATACCACCAGCAGCAGCAGGTAGAGCGCGTACCCCATCGTCTGAAGCAGCTGCGTGAAGACGAAGCTCCCCGCCGAAGTCTTGTAGAAGAAGCGGAGCGGCTCCTGGCCGGTGGCGAGGAAGGCGAGGGAGAGGACGGCGAAGTAGATGGCGAGGTAGACTTGGACGAAGATGAGGACGGTCTGTAGTGGGAGGAAGTTGGTCCGGACGCGGGTGTAGAGCAAGGGGAGGATAAGGACGGGGGCGAGGAGGAAGGTGTAGGAGGAGAGGGAGGCGATGATGGAGGCGTACTTGGGGCCGACCAGAGGCTTGAAGCTTTGGGAGATTTGTTTGTTGGCTTGGTTGAGGTAGAGCTTGGAGGTGGTGGAGATCCGATGCAGGTCCGGGATGATGGCGCTTTGGAGCTTGGATGGGAGGTTTGTGAAGTCGGAGATGAGGTTGTCGTCGTCGTCGTCGTCTGGGTCTAGAGATGGGAGCTTGGACTTGGATTTGGTTGTAGGATGGAGGAGTTGAGTGTTCTTGGTGGCAAGTGATGAGTTGGGTTTTGTTGCTGGTTTGCTGGCGGGGGAGGTGACGTTTTGGTTGGATTTGGCGGGTTTTGTCTGGTTTTTGAGCAAGTCCTTAATGGGTTTGACGAGTTTGATCTTCTTCTTGTTGCTAGATTGCTCTGTATCTCCTACTACACCTAGAAGGGTAGTCTTCTTCGTGTTTAGTTTTGCTACTTGCTGTGTCATGGAAGTAGCATTATTTTTCTTCTTGATCTTCATTGATTTCTCTTCCGATCCTTGCTCTTCTGTTGTTGGATTCTTCTTCTTCGGCTTCTCAGAATCTGACTCTTCTATGGTGGGCTTCTTCTTCTTTGGAAGCACTTGATTCTCTGCTTCTTCGTCGGTAGCATCGACCTTCTTCTTCTTCTTCTTTTGTAGAAATGGATCATTTTCCTCTTCCCTGGTGGTGTTAGCTTTCTTCTTCTTGAGGAGTCCTTCCTCAGATCCTGCATGGAGGGACGCCTTCTTCTGGACGAGCCCATCGTCCAATTCTTTCCCAATAGCTATCTTGTTCTTGTACGGCTTATCTGCTTCCGAATCCTCAGAAATGGTGACCACTTTCTTCTTCTTCGCAGTCTGCGCCTCTTCCCATCCTTTCCTTGTAGAGCTCTTCTTCTTAACCGATACATCCTCCTCTATTCCTGCATCTAACACCAACAATGTCCTCCGCCCACCCACGTACTCAGCCCTCTCCAGTAGCTGCCCATCTGACAAGCTGCAAGCAAAAAGAGAAGCATAGAGGAAAACCAGTAGCAAGAGCAGAGCAATCCTCCAAAAACACAAGTAACAGAGTGAAGAGCAAGTAGAAGCAGCCATCCGAGATGTGGGTCTCTCTTTAGGAAGGCGATGTATATAAGAGACGAGCAAAGACCATAGTAGAGATAGGATGTTCAATCCTGTTCTTATTTGTTGGCCAAGAGTGAAGGGTTGGATTGGATCTGAATGGAAGCAAAACAGTGTGTGCTTTGCTGATAATTGGCAACAGATTTAATTGCATGGCAATGCAATTGTTTAGAGCGTCAGAAAGGAAGAGGCAAAGCACACAGTCACATGCTTGACAGAAATGCACCAACCTAAAGACACTAAAAACAATCTAGCAAGCAATGGGGAGCCACAAAATATTTAATGGGTGTTACCACTTAATTACAAGAGACGAATTCATGCCGAGACTGGGCTTTGGTTCCTCTCTGGAACATTTTTCCAACATTTTTTAACGATTGGGGACCCTTGTTTTAAGGCCTTCATAATGGAAAAATTGGTTGCTTCAATGTTCATATGCCATCGAGGGAGCATGGATTATGGCACAATTATTAAGTCAAGTTGGATGTGCAAATCCGGCAGGCATGTGGCCGTGGGCTTGGTTCGGCCATAGTGCCAAATTTCAGAGCAGGACTGGGTTTTTCCCTTCTCCTATCGATCATGGTAGCGGATGGCCTCATGAATGTTACATTCCCGAAACAGTGCTGACTTGACGGTTTGTTGGGTGGTGGTTTTTGGGTTGTTCATAGATGAACATAATGGCGTGACCCTCCTAACACTTCAACTGTGACCGTGATGGTGATAACGCTAGCTACTTGGGTTTGGAATTGAAAGAGACTTGCAAGTTTACTTTGGATGAGAACAGTGAATAGCTAATAGGGCGGTGGGGGGTGCAAATAGTTGAGAAGTGTGAGATTAGATTGATAGAAGGTTTTGGGTTTTGGGCTGTCGGTGCATGGACGCAACACGCAAGGGTCACGTAGCTCTCAATCTGAAAGGAATTGGCAAAAGGTGGAGCTTTTAGTCTCTTAAACAAGTGGGGAGGAAAGTGCATGACGCGTTTGAATCACAAGCATAAGGTCAGTCCTACCTACCACTCATATCATAAAATCACAAATGAGTCGCTTTTTTTAGTTTGGTTATGTTAATTTCTACTTATTAACGAAAAGGTTACACCTCCTAAAATTACCAGTCAAAAGATATTATTATTAGATGATATCTCCTCATTCTTTATAAATGTATCCGGTTAGTACAAAAATACGATTTCGATTATCTGGGTGAGATAACTCTGGCGATTTGATTTAATAGTGAAAAGTAGATAGTTTTTGAATAGTAATTTTATCCAAATAGGAGGTCTGTTACGTATGCGAAACAAGTGATTTTAACATTACTTGGTTTTTTGTGATTAAGTATGTTTAATCCTCTTTATGCAACGATCAAGTGCTTATCAGTGCATTTTTTGTCAACAAAAAACTTAATTTGGAGCTGCTACGATTTAGCAGAACGTTGCTATTGTTTAGTATCATACTATCCTTTTGATGCTGCTCCACATATGATTTGTTTCTTTACCATGCGCAACCATCTAACTTGCACCAAATTCTCATCAGAATTTCACGTTGAATCAACGATACCTACAAAAACGTTTTTTTTTTAAAAAAAAAACAAAATACATTAACTGCTTGCATGCGAGGAAATGGGTCAAGGCGTCCTACCATTATTTCATCTATCCATATATTTCAATGCTACCATTATTTCATATATGCTTTTAGAAGAGTAGGGATTCTGCAATTATCTCTTTAATTTACTTTTGAAAAAAAATCTTTAATTATATTGTCTACCTTCTAACTCAAGCCCAGAACAAACGAAGCGGCCCATTGTAATTGGGCCCAACACAACAAAACAGTTGTTCTCCCTGCGTCAACTAGCCCAACTGCCGCTGGCAAGAAACAAAACTAAGAACTTAACTTAACCACTGCCCCATGAAAATATTTCAAAAGCCCCTTACCTTCGGTTTGATCATCAATGATAAATTATCATCTGTGTAGATCAACAATCAGCCCATGGGAAAAGTGCACTGCTCCAATTTTTAGAAAATATACTGCTGGAATTAGGCCGGACTCAGGCATACTTTGTTCCTTGCCACATTCTAATTGCCCATTTAAGACGTGCTTTTGAAATTGGAAGTAATAAACGTTCATTTGGCCTTTTTTCTTACTATAGGATGTTTGGCTGCAATATAAAATTTTTTATAAAATATTTGGATAATTTTTTTTATAATTTTTATTTCAATATAATTATAAAAAGTGACAGAGCTAATAAAATTATGTTTAGCGAGAAAAGAGAAGAAAGACAAGCCTTAGAAAAAATAAATAAGGCTCGACCTTCTTTTTTTTCTTAACCTTCCATGAAATTTTGTAAAAACAATCTCTATTATTTTAAGGTTTTTTTAATGTTTTGCTAAATATATACTTTTTTATCTATTTTATTGTTACTTTATATTTTGATAATAAATAAGTTCAAAATAAAATACCACGTTGAGCTTTCCCATTCTTCGAGGAGTAAACACGGTATTAAATTATTAGACACCGTTTGGCAGAAGGAATTCCTTATTAGCAGGTAAGCACACATCTTTGTTGAAATGAACATTGTTTCCATTATCCAAATGACATCATCTTTCTTCTTTTCACAGATCTTCCGTAAATACACAAAATTATAATCACATTTTGGATAAAATTAAAGATTTTTTTATGTTTAGCACAGAAAGAGAAGACGGATGAGCCTTGGAAAAAAATAAATAAGGATCGACTCTATTCTTTTTCTTAACCTTTCGTGAAATTTTGTAGAAACAACCTCTTTTATTTTATATTTTATTAATATTTTATCAAATATATTTTTTTATCTGTTTTGCTATTACCCCGTTGAACTTTTACTTGCTCGGGGAGTAAGCACGGTACGTTTGGCAAAAGGAATTCCTTATTAGCGGGCAAGCACACATCTTCGTTGAAATGAACATTGTTTCCATTATCCAAATGACATCATCTTTCTTCTACGTTTACTTTTCACAGATCTTCTGTAAATACACAAAATTATAATCACACTTTGGATAAAATTAAAGATTTTTTTATGTTTAGCACAGAAAGAGAAGACGGATGAGCCTTGGAAAAAAATAAATAAAGATCGACTCTATTCTTTTTCTTTAACCTTTCGTGAAATTTTGTAGAAACAACCTCTATTATTTTATATTTTATTAATATTTTATCAAATATATTTTTTTATCTGTTTTGCTATTACCCCGTTGAACTTTTACTTGCTCGGGGAGTAAGCACGGTACGTTTGGCAAAAGGAACTCCTTATTAGCGGGCAAGCACACATCTTCGTTGAAATGAACATCGTAATCAAGCCCACTTTGTTCCTTTCCACATTCTAATTGCCCATTTAAGACGTGCTTTTGAAATTGGAAGTAATAAACATTCATTTGGCCTTTTTTCTTACTATAGGATGTTTGGCTCTAATATAAATTTTTCTATAAAATATTTGGATAATTTTTTACAATTTTTATTTCAATATAGTTATAAAAAGTGACATAGCTAATAAAATTATGTTTAGCGAGAAAAGAAGAGAAGGACGAGCCTTAGAAAAAAAATAAATAAGGCTCGACCCTCTTTTTTTCTTAATCTTTGGTGAAATTTTGTAGAAACAATCTCTATTATTTTATGTTTTTTAAAAATTTTCTAAATATATACTTTTTTATCTATTTTGTTGTTACTTTATATTTGATAATAAATAAGTTCAAAATAAAATACCTAGTTGAGCTTTCCCTTTCCCCGAGGAGTAAGCACGGTATTAAATTATTAGACACCGTATGGTAGAAGGGATTCCTTATTAGCAGGCAAGCACACATCTTTGTTGAAATAAACATTTTTTCCATTATACAATTGATATCACCTTTCTTTTAGGTTACTTTTCCCAACGTTTGTATTGGGTTGTCCATTCTCCATAAATACATGAAAACTTAATCATATTTTGGATAAAATTAAAGATTTTTTTTATATTTAGTACGGAAAGAGAAGAAGGATGAGCCTTAGAAAAAAATAAATAAGGCTCGACCCTGTTCTTTTTCCTAATCTTTCGTAAAATTTTGTAGAAATAACCTCTATTATTTTATGTTTTATTAACATTTTGTCAAACATATTTTTATATCTATTTTTCCATTATTTTATATTTTGACAATAAAGAAGTTCAAATAAAATACCCGTTGAACTTTTCCTTTGCTCGAGGAGTAAGCACAATATTGTTGAGTTTATCTCACATCGATCGTAGATGGCGTCGGTATCTTGTATATAAGCTATTGAAAAAGTCTTATTTTTTAAGTTAATTTTTGGATTAAGAGAGGTCTGTGACACTTATTCCAAGTTTTCTTTTGGGAGCCGAGAACTTGGTTTGGGGCCCAAAAAACCCAAGAGTAGTATCAGAGTTAAAGTTGCGATCTTAGGAGATTTGATGTTTACCTACACCGATAATAGATGTTTCCTTCATGGGTTTCACATGAGTTTTAAAAGGGAGTTTGTTAAGGGGAGTTTACCAGATAGGTGTCGTCTGATGAAAAGTGAGATTGTTGAAAAGTGAGATTATCAGATAATGATTGTTTCAGGGTCACCAAAGTTGTAAGTGTTGTCTAATGAGTCATCTGATGAAGAGTAAGATTGTCATACGATAATTGTTTTGAGGTCGCCGGAATTGTAGGTATCTTCTAATAAAAAAGTCGAGATTGTCAGACAATAATTATTTCGGAGACACCAAATATGTGAAAAGAAGTTGTGGATTTTATTCTACATCATTGTAGAAGACATTGATATCTTATATATAGGCTAATAAAAAATCATATTTTTTAAGTTAATTTTTTGATTAAAAGAGATATGTGACACTTATTGTAAGTTTTTTTTTTGAGAACCCCAAACTTGATTTGGGGTCCAAAGGGCCCAACAAGTATGAAATGAACATTTTTTTCATTTTCCCAATGGCATCACATTTCTTATATGTCGCTTTTCACAGCGTTTGAACTAGGTTGACGTGATTTGGAGTACAACTTCGTGGCATCTCCCCAGCTACAAAATAAATGTTGTGGGTTTTCTCCAAATTAGCAAACCAACCTCCATTCAACCTGTAATTAAACTAGTAGGCGAGCCTTGACTAACTTGTCGAGATGACCAAATGGATAATTCCAGTAGCTAGAGGCCAGCGTGACTGATTTAACACTTAGAAGTTATAATTCTACACGGATTAGTCGACATCACACTGACACTTGGCTCATGCCCACAAAACTACCGGTTCTCTTCTCACCATGATAACCAATAATCCTTTCAATTTGGAATAAATAGAAGTTCTCATATGTTTTTATATTAGGCGATATAACATAGATGGTCATGAAGTACGTGAATTTTGTTGGGCCCTTTGGACCCCCACCCAAGTTCCACCGACACTGTTGGGCCCTTTAGGCCTCCAAAAGAGACTTTAAACAACCAAAGGAAACTCGCAATAGGTGTCACGGGCCTTCTTATTCTAAAAGTTAATTCAAGGAATAAGGCTTTCCCATTAGTCTATATACAAGTCACCAACAACCTCTACAACCGATGTGGGACAAACCCAACAATTCCTATTCACACATCGGGCATGACCCGAAACCAATGATCGTCTAACACACTCCCCTTAAATCAGACGACACCCACTTGACAAACTCTCCTCAAATCATCCCACTTGGCAAACTCTACTCAAATCATCAAGTGGAACACAGGCATGACCCGAAACCAATGATCGTCTAACACACTCCCCTTAAATCAGACGACACCTACTTGGCAAACTCTCCTCAAATCATCAAGTGGAATACATGAAGGAAACAACAACAATCGATGTAGGCAAATCCAGTTCGAACTTGGCTCACACTCCCCTTAATCAGACGACACCCACTTGGCAAACTCTCCTCAAATCATCAAGTGGAACACATGAAGGAAACAACAACAATCGACGTAGGCAAATCTAGTTCATCATCAAGTGGAACACATAAAGGAAACAACAACAATCGACGTAGGCAAATCCAGTTCGAACTTGGCTCTGATACCACTGTTGGGCCATTTGGGCCCCCAAGTGGAACACAGGCGTGACCCGAAACCAATGATTGTCTAACACACACCCACTTGGCAAACTCTCCTCAAATCATCAAGTGGAATACATGAAAGAAACAGCAACAATCGACGTAGGCAAATCCAGTTCGAACTTGGCTCTGATACCACTGTTGGGCCATTTGGGCCCCCAAGTGGAACACAAGCGTGACCCGAAACCAATGATCGTCTAACACACTTGTAACACCCCATTTCGGTTCACCCTCGAACCGACCCGGAAGTGTCATCGGCGACAGAACCTTTCGCTAACCTATTAGATTCGGTTAAGCCGACCAGGATCTACCCTCGGCGTCTTAAGACGGAGATGCAAATATGCAAGGCATGGATGATATGCTTGGGTTCTAACGTGGTCCTACATGCATGCCATGATATGTAAACAAAATAAAACAAAAAC
>JAVDBV010003602.1:0-13447 GCA_032619315.1 Piper longum
CTCAAAAGTTTGGCCATAGAGAGGGGAGTCAATTTGGGTGATCACCTCGGTCAGAGGGAACTCGCTGGTGCTGAAAAATGGCCCAAAAGCAGCGACGGTGATGGAAGTCCAGATAACAAAATGGCTCTGTCGATGGCTATTGTTGTAACAAATTAGAAATATTACGTTCGAGTTGAGTTATATCTAAATCAATTGATCTGTAAGACTTGAACGATAAAACAGATTGAAACAACCATATTGGCATCACAAGAATAGAAGATATTATTAAATATGCATGAAAACAACCATATTGGCGTTGTGGGAAGGGAATCATATAAATAGGCCCGAAGGCAATCTGAGGTGGAGCAAAGTTCGAAAACAACTTAGAGGGATCTCATCCTTGAGTGTTATTAATCACGAAAGTAAAATATGTCTAAATGACCCGTGTTAAGTTGGGTCCGATAAAGTAGCCAGTTAATACGTATTACAATCTGGAAATCAATTCAACAATAGACTAAAATGATAAAATTGAGAAGAGCCCTAATGGACTTGTAATCCAAACTCCAAGAGTGACGCAAATCTATGGCATCTCAGACTCCGAAACCTACATTGGAATCCACTACTAAGTAGAAGATGGACAATTCTATATGATGCACGATCGTGATTTATACTTACATTAATAATAACATCATAACAAAGGACAATGCTAAACAAATCAACAAGTAAACACCTGACACGTAAAATGAGACATGATAAGTGATAAATAAATAATAAATAATAAATAAATATATAATAAAATAAAATAATAAATACATGAAATAAATAATACACTAATAATAAAATAATAACATAATTATACTATATATGTACCCGATTAAACACTAGTAATAATACCACATATATGAGTAGATTAATAAATAAATAATAATTTGATAAATAAATGAACAAAATATTAGTTAATATCAATTAGATAAATAAAATAATAGTTAATATCAATTAATCATGAATAATAACATTATAGTTATCAAATTCATGAATATATAATTAAACATAAATAAATAATAGTATACATGCGATCGAATAAATAAATAAATAACTATATAAAAGTTGATGAACATAAATGAGATTAATATTAATAAGTAAATACATCATCAATAATAATAAACAATCATATAATTATGCATTATAATCAACAAATAAACTAATAACACAAAATAAATAATAATAATAATAATAAATAAATAAAATAAAATAAAATAAAATAAAAAATAAATAAAGAAAAATATTCATAATAACTAAACCTGGTAAATAATACAAATATGCATCTAAACTAATGTATGGGGTCTAGAATTACCAAAAACTGTTGAAAACGACTAAAACAGGTTGAAAATGAGCCGAAAATACTAGCTGAGTCAATTGGACAAGTCGAACGGAGTCGAGCCGAGTCAAATAGCTGAAATGGACCAAGTTGGGTTGGTATGGACTTGGTGGACATGGTCATGGATAGGGGTGAGCATGGTTTTGTGTACCAAACCAATCGAACCAAACTCAATATAGCAGTTTGGTTTGATGCTAGTCTAGTTTGGTTTTAGTTTAGTTGAAATAAAAAATATAACCAAACTTAGTTCAGTTGGTTGAGTCGGTTTTAACTCAAAACCAATCAAACAGAATAAACCAATAACGGGAAAAAATCTTATTCACATCACTTTCTTCACTTTATTTTTTAAAAATTGTACTTGTGCCTTTATGTATTTCTTGTCATTATGATATATATCAAAGCTTTACAAATTGTTATTTTGGTTCAATTTATCGAAAATAATTTATTTATTGAGATGAAAATTTAATATATTATATATTGTTTACTTATTATAGAGTATCCAAAATTAGAACATTATTCATATTTTTCATAATTAGTTTGTAATTATCCCTAAACGTGTGCTAATAGTTATTTATTTTATAAATAAAACTTGAGAATAACTAGAATGAACATTAAAGAATGAATACTATTAATGATAAAAAGTACTATTTATTATTTTGGCTAGTTTGGTTGGCATTTCGTTAAATCTAAACCAAACCAAATTAGTTCAGTTTGGTTATTAATTATAATTTGGCTTTTGTTTGGTTCACCGAATTATTTCAATTTGGTCAATCGGGTAAGCGGTTCAGTTTGGTTTTATCTAGATAGACTAAATGAGTCTGAGTTGATAGCTGGTCATGAGGTAGTCATGACTGTACCAGTCTAGTGGCCGGAGGAGGGACAGAGACTCGCCCGCATCTGCACTAAGTGTAGAAAATCGTCTCGAAATCGTGGGAGAAATTCTTGAGTAATGGGTCGCTTGGTTTATTGTGTACCACCCATATCTTGTCATGTGGCGAGATCAAGACATCTAACAATTTGTGGGCCGGTGGGGGTCCATATACTTGAAGTATATATTGATAACTCATGCTTTGTTGTACCATAACTGAAGTTATTATCTATATATCGGGCATACCCAGCTTCCATAACATGCTTATACGACCATCTAGATCCTATACTCATAGTCTAAAAGCTTAACTAACTCGAACCAGCTCAATACTGCCCCGAACCGAGCAAGGAAACAAGTAGGTATAACCCTAAACTTCAGATGCGGTTTTACAATTTGGCACTCAATGAACATTTTGATTATATGTAGGTGGGTAGTGATAGCGTTGGTTGACGTAGGTGCACAGATTACGAGGAGGTTGGAGATGCTGGGCTGGTGTTGTTTTGTGCGTGTGTGGTTGTGATGCATTTGGTTTTCTTGTTTGTGGATATATCTTCCTCCTTTTTGTTTTGTGTGTTTTGTGGAGGCTTTCGGATTTCAGATGTGAACTTGTGGGGCCATGGGCCGATTTTAGAAATGCAAACATGGCTGTAGTAATTGTATTTTGTTATTCCTAACTGTATCTTTCTGTTTTGTAAACAAAATAATCTAGGGCACACAAGTTTAATCTATTTTGTGCAAAATCGTTGAGATAAGAGATAGATCTTCATATCCACTTACCCACCAACCGACTGATTAGCTTGCCTAGCTTGACCTTGTCCACATCCATTTGCCTGTCGTGATTAGTTTGACTCTGAGGCTAGACTAACCTAGATTGGAGTCGTTCCGTACCTGCCCAAATTCGACTTGGGATACTCTAATTTGTGTATAACTCGGTAACCAATTGTTTTCCCGCATTCCAAAAGCAACAGTGAAGTTTATTTCACCATTTGAGTACAACACAGATCAAATTTGAGGTCTCTTGAAGGAGCAAATTATGGATAGAGTCAAAAAAGTAAAAGTGACAAAAATTCTACTAAGATTTGTAATTTGTGAAAAAATTAAAAATTAGTGAATTGTGAGTACCAATCCCACCGTAGATTGATTTAGGGATTCAAGCTGAACCCTAAAGAACTACGTAAAATTTTATGTGTGTTATTTTGTGCATGTGACATTTTATTTTTATTGCACTATTTCTTTGCACAACAAGGGCGCCTTGGTCCCACTCAACCTTCAAACTTGGGTCTCTATTTAATTTGAGCTTGTTTCTCTCTCACACAATTAGCAATACCACATCCCCTTTAAGGTTTACTATCTCATGATTCATGCATACAATAATGTTATAGAGCATGCTCTATAGGAATTGCTATTTTTCATGCTTTTATATGATGTTTGATGAATTCTGTGCATATTTGTGATTGTTTCATGTAGATTATTTGAGATTGTTAGATGTTATAATTTAGAATATTATAGATCAAGGATTGAATAAGAGCTTTGAATCATATTATTTTTCATGTGCAATCCACGAGTTGCTAGATTTTATGCATATATTTTAGTGGAGTCGAATTAATCCCTCATGTTAAGACGAGTTGATAAAATTTATTTTTTAAACATAACTAGGTCAAATATTTCTAATATTAAGTGATGAGAAACCCTAGAACCAAAAAAGAAGAGAATTAGTACCGTCATTCCACACCTGGTGCCAAGTAGTGTGCGCCACTATGTGCAGTGAATCATAAGTTTCCAGTGATATCATGTCAAATGGGCACCAACTAGCATGCACCCTGCGCGCATTAAGATTGATGATTTTGGATTCACCAAGGAGGGAAGGAAAGCTGGCTCTCGAGCCACTAATTGGTACACGTTTCTAGGGGCTGTCAAGGTCTAATATGAGCTGCCAATGTACGTATGGGGCTTGGCGTGTGTGGTGCTTGAGATGCTCATCAATCAAGAGCTATTGTGTTGGATGCCTAACAAAGAAGATATCAATACTTTGCGTCTGTCGTCAAACGTATCAAATAAGAAGAGTTTAATGAGGCATTACTTTTGTATTAACCTGAAAGACCTGTGGACAGCCAACGTGCTTCTGCACCATCCCTTCCTCAATCTCTTCTACAGCACTAGCGACTAGCGAGATTGTACCTACAATGGAGTGCAAATTTCTTGGTTTGAGTTGCAAGGGGAGGATGAAAATAATACAATAGATTATGTCTTCTTCAATTTGTTGGGTGATCTATTTGGAAGTAGCGAAGTTGCTGCTACGAGATGGGATGAATGATTTGATAAATATGGGAAGGATATGTATCATTGTGATTAATGACTCTTCGAATCACGTGGTTGAAGAGCAGGAATATGCGTGGGAAGCAGAGAAAGATCAACATTGACCTCCATACTACAGCCCCATATTAACTAGAAGATTATGGCGGATTGTGGTTAATTGATGTTTATTTTGATATTGTTGTACAAACTTAACCATGTATTTTTTGGATTTTATAAGGCAATGAATATGAAAAATATCTTTTTATATGTCCAAGCAATTGTCTCCAAGAGTTGAAACAACAAATACTCAAGACATCATTATCGCAAGGGCAACCTGATTTGTAAGACAAATGAATCCCTTTTGCAAATTGCAGCAGTATTTTAAACTAAATCAGATGAAAGAAAGGAGGTAAAAAAAACTTATGCTTGCAATAACATACGCTTACCACCTATATAAAAATCCGGTGAAGAGCACTTCAAGTTTGTCACAGATCGACAAAGTTGTCGTTCAACGACATCTTTTCAAAAGGAAACGAAGTGAGAGGAAACCTAGAGCTAAAGTTTGCCAAAACCATCCACTGGAGTTGGGAGGATCCACTTTCTTTGATAAGTGCCAGGCATAGACTCCCTCTATAACATGCAGGGCTAAGGCTACAATGAAAACAGTTCTAATGGCCGTTAAGGACCTGAACACAAAAATGCTCAAGAGATTGACCCATCGCAATGGAGCTATGGGTGGCAAGTACGCTGCATAGAATGTAAGCAGCATCCCCCCAACCCCAAAGAACCACACGAAGATGCTGGGTCCATCAAGCATTTGCTTTTTTCTATCTTGGAAGTAGGAGATGGTTGCCGCCATGCCATCACGAGGACTTACCATAGGAATGTACCCGAGCTCCTCTTTCGCTTTAAGAAAGGAAAAATAATGAGTGACACCGACCTGAAAACAACAAGAAATAAACAGCCTTATGGCAAAATTGATAATAAAAAGGCCTATAGAGTGCAATTTATTGAGTTATTAACAAGAAGTGAAGAAATATCTTCCACTAACGACAAGGAGCATTTACCATGGGAAGTCACCTGAATAATGAGAATGCTAGAAAGCCTTAAGACATTGCAGCCTCCTTTTGTGGAAATATAGATAAACTAAAGAGTGTCTTTGTAGATCCATAATCTAGATGATGTAAGCCAAAGAGCGTATCTTGCAGCAGAATAAATGCAGTCTACAGTAGGAACCTCATGAAGCCAATTTTAATCACATGAGCAGAAACACCCTCTATTCAAATACCCCATACTCTCCTCTCCCAAAAAACTTACTCATGGACTAATTGCTAGACATTTTTTCGAGTTTTTGTATGGCATTGGCTACCTGTGTAGGCCCTTTCTTTTTAAAGCCTCCACTTAATTTGTAATTATCATTATCCTTCTAAAATACTCAAACTTGTCTTGAGTGAGAGCCTATATGAACGTATCAGTCATTTGTTCCTTGGTATTGATAAACTTCAACTCGATTTCACCTTCTTCAACAAGATCTCAAATAAATGATGCTTCAATCCAATATGCTTCGGCCGATCATGGAAAATGGAGAGCGATCATCCTCTTCCTTATCTATTTATTTTGTTGACTTTCTTTTGTTAATATTTATCACTTTCTTCCAACCCATACTCTATCATTCCATCTTCTACCCAACAAATTTGGTATCTAAGATCCAATGCATCTCCATCATCCACAATTGAAAAAACTTTTACAAAAACTCCTTTAAAAAATTTAGAGAAAAACTAAATTATTGCTTTTTTTGATGGCTTAAAAAAACTCTTGTTTCAATGTTTAATGAAAATGAGGTAAACTATGCTTTTTCAAATATGCAAATAAAGGCTCTTTTCATGTCACATGGGAGATGGTAGAAGGTAGTTATGAAGAGCCACAAAATAATGACATCCTAGCTACGTGGAGTAAAAAAATGAAAAAGAAGTATAAAGAGAACAAGAAGAAAAATGCAAAAACCTTGTTTCTCATTCAACAAGGAGTGAGAAAGTCTACTTCTCCAAGTTCAAAATTTATGGACTGGTTTTAATAATATTTGCATGATGGAAAATATAAGTGTGATCTACCTTTTAAAGTTATTGCTATTGTGAATAAATTTAAGTGATATGATGAAAATATTTCAGATAAAAAAGTTGTTAAAATTTTTTTGAAAACCATGTCTCCAAAGTTTGAATCATGTTGAGTAATTATTGATGAGTCCAAAGATTTTTTTTAAAATTATCTATTTGTAAATTGATGAGTTCTCTTGAAATCTTGAAGTGCATTGACAAAGGATGAATAAATCATTAACTTAACCAAGCATAGAGAGAATTTATATGCTAAAAGAGGTGGACACAATAGAGAAAATTACAATAGGGGTAAAGGAAACAACAATGCTGATAGAGGCCAAGGTTGTGAAAGAAATCAAAATAAAAAATGAGAAGAGAGTGTTATATTTGCAAGAGGACCAACCATATTGTTAAGGATTACTATCATAGATGTGATAGATGCCCACACCATGCACATGCTCTAATGGATTGTCAACACAAAGAAAAAGATCAAGACCACTATGTTGAGCATGATGAGAAGAAAGGCCACTATGTTAAAAAAGATGAAAAGAAAGTTGATGTATTTATTCTTGTATAGCTACTCAAGAAGAACATTATGATATTTGGTATGTGGATAGCGGCTATAGCAATCGCATGACGTGAAATAAGAAAGATTTTATAAAATTAAATGAGAACACTAGATCATACATTATGCATGTAGTTAGTGTAGTTTTAAGATATATGGACAAGCCTAATAAAACTCATTTGATGACCTCTATGAGAATTTAAAGATACGTGAAAGGAACAAAGAAATTTGGATAAAGTATGAAGTTGAGAATGAGGCCTACAAGCTGAGGCACCTAGTGGAGATTCCCTAGTTGGAGTTAGGTCCGCTAAAATCCTATGGTGCTTTATCAACATTTTATCAAGTTTCACTTTATGCAAACGAGCCATATTGGTATATCAAGTTGCCCTGACATAAAAATTATCCTCTGCTGTCGTTACCAAGTTCATTTTTGTTGTCCTGCCACACAACCTCGAAAGCCTTTTAACCCCTTTAACCCCCAACAACCAATTTCATGTCTCCCAACAATGCGCATGCTCAATATCCGGTCTAGTGGTTGTGAGATAATCAAAGATCCAACAAAACTTCTATACATTTGTTCACCGGCCAAATCATCATGATCATTTCTTTTCAATTTTTCAGTCATCTCATAGGTGTAGACATAGGCATGCAATTAGATATGTTAATTCTTTTCAACAAATCATCCGCATCGCCAAAGAAATAATAATCTCACATTCTTATGCTTCACTTGAATGCCAAGAAAATATCTCAAAAGGCTTAAATCACTCGTCTCATACCAAGAAAATATCTCAAAAGGCTTAAATCACTCATCTCATACTCATTCATTAGGAATTTTTTAAAATCAATCAACAGCTTATTACAATTGCTAGCATAAATCAAATCATCAGCATATAAGCATAACATGAGAAAAATGTTACCATCTTTCTTCAAATATAGTGAGGGCTCACTGGGCTTCTTTGAAATTGATTCCTCTTTAAGCATTTGTTAATTTTGCTATTCCATGCTCTAGGTGCTTGTTTTAGGCTATATGATGCTTTCTTTAATTTGTACACATTTTCTTCTTGCCTTTCAATCACATACACTTCATCTTCTAATTCACCATTTAGGAAAGCCAATTCTACATCACGTGGGAATACTTGTAACTTCAATTGAATGGTAATAGTTAGCATAGTTCTTATTGTTTCCATCCTCACAACCGGTGAAAAGTTCCATT
This sequence comes from Piper longum, assembly GCA_032619315.1. Classification (NCBI taxonomy): domain Eukaryota; kingdom Viridiplantae; phylum Streptophyta; class Magnoliopsida; order Piperales; family Piperaceae; genus Piper; species Piper longum. Next base: position 8,392 of record JAVDBV010003602.1, read on the forward strand.
GAAATCAAACTCATATTGTTGAGACATCCTTTTGCAACTAACCTTGCCTTAAGCTTTTAAATTGATCCATCCTCTTTGAACTTGGCCTCTACCACCATAGCAGTCTCCTCTATTTTGTCCTTCACATCTTCTAATATGAAACTTGTTTGATAATTCACCTCTCTCATACCTCTTTACATTTCCCATATTTACTTTTAATTTAAAAGCTTGCCTTATGCTTGGTGAAGACAATAATTTATTCATCCTTTGTTCATATACTTCAATAAAACTCATCAAATTTACAAATAGATAATTTAGAAAAATCCTTAGACTCCTCAATAATTACTCCAATATATATTTAAACTTAGAAGGCATGGTTTTCAAAACTTTTTCAATAATTCTTTTATTCAAAATATCATCACCATATCACCTAATATTATTCACAATAGCAACAACCCTAGAAGATAAATCAAACTTAGATTTTCCTTTATGAAAATAGTATCAAAATCAATCTATAATTTTGAAAATTTGCCTATATTACTTTGTTGTTGCCTTTAAATTCATTCCTCAAAATTTCCCAAGCATCGATAGATTTTGTAGCTCACATAATTCTTGGAAAAAATATACTTACTCCTTGTTGAATGAGAAAAAATATACTTCTTTTTATACTTCATTGTTCTCTTTATACTTCTTTTTTCTTTTCTTTAGCCCGTGTAGCTAGGACATCATTATTTTGTGGCTCTTCATAACCATATTCTACCATCTCTTATAGATCATGTGACATAAAAAAGGTCTTCATTTGTAGACTCCAAACCATAGCTTTCTCCATCTCCATCAAACATTGGAACAAGGGGTTTTTTCAGGCCATCGAAACAAGTAACGGTTTCTATTTTTTTTTTCTAGATTTTTGGAAAAGGGGTTTTCGTTAAAGGTTTTTCAATTGGGATGATGGAGAAGGACTAAAGCTCTAATTTCAAATTTCTTGGGGAGAAAATATATAGAAGAGAATATGATTTGGAAGGAATTGATAAATAAACAAGTTTAAATCAAAGAAATATAGGATGAAATAAAGGAGCAATTGGCGATGCCCTCTTCTCTTTTTTTTTGCAATTTTTTTCAATTATTTCTAGACTGCTCTAGTCTTCCTCACATTGCATCATCAACCCAAAAGGTAACGATGGGAATTAGTACACAATTGCACCTGAAGTTCGTAGATATTATATTTCATACCACCGGCCCAATAAATTACAAATTAACTTGGATTCTAACATTAATATAATTGAAACTTAATTATTAAGCAAAAATATGAAACTTTTATTAATGAAGAGAAGTAATTAATATCCATTGAAATACAAAATATAAAACTAAAACAAAGAATCTCATTCTCGTGAAATTAGGAACACATTTCGTGAAAATTGGCTTCATGAGTGGCTCAACAACCATTTGATGTGTAGATATGTATTTCGTGCCAACTCTTTTCCATTGCACGATGTATCTTACAAAGTTGTATTTGATGTTAGTAGGTCCACCAAATCTTATAGTATTCTACGTGTCACACAATTTGCTAATTCTTGTTATATTAGACTGAGACACCGAGAGGTATACGTTCTACTTTATATAGAACCTTATCGGTCCACGTCATTGCTCTCATGGGGGGAAAAGCCACAATTTCGTAACCCAATTAGGAAACCGTATATGATGTCTATAAATAAGTGGCTTAAGAAAGAAATAAGGTAAAAACGATGACAGTGGTACCAATGATCGAACCTAGTTCAACGAGTCCAAGTTCGAATAAGTCCTATAACTAAACATAGTATTGAAAATCCTTGCTCGAGTTCATCAGTCTAATTTATTTCTATTATAAGATAAATAAAAACTTAGCATGACAATTCTCCATATGCCCAAAATAGTTTATGATCCTTAAGGTCCCACGTGTGGCATTATAGTAAAACACTACGCTAGGGCATGAACACTAAGTCTATATGTAACATTGTACAATTTATTATCTCTACAAATGTGCATTAGCAAAAAAGATCCTTTCAGTCATTTTGCCATCCAATGGCTACTAGCTTCTACCTAGCTTCCTCTTAAGGGTTGGTTGCCTCTTTGGGATAATAAAACCACGTGCACATTTGTGCGTATTTTCGGTAATCAAACTTCCCCCCACACGCTCTTGGTTTATACAAGGGCATATGTGGGCTTTGGCATCAAATGCCACTGGAGTCTTATACCTAAGATCTAGTTCAACCTGACATATACCCAAAATCCTTATCTTTATTCTCATTAGATATTATGGAAATGTTCCTCCTACGTATTTTCCCTCAAAAGGGCTAGTTACATCTCCTGGAAGGTGAAAGAATAAAAAATTTCAGTCAAAACATGTTTGACCGGAACTTAAAAAAGTTTTAATCCGCTAGCTTTAGGATGCGTGGTGGCCACCAGGGAATAACTAACTGGGTGACACCTGAGTCATGTTGCATGTAATTTGCATAGGCAGTGTCTCACGCAGCTATCATGTGAATGTGTGGCCACATGCTGCACCGCATCTAACGCTCAAGGCACAGCTAGGTCCACGCCATTATTGGAAAAAGATACATGTGCAGTTTCGCGTAGCCATGTTCTGCATGAGACGCGTGGTCAAGATTTCCTGCATGAGAATGTCTCGTATAGCTCTCATGCGCTGCTGGTCTCTCCGTGACCCTTATGCAGATTTGACAATTCAAAAGCATTTTTTTGTTTGCTTTTTTAAATCCAACAACTTATTGGGTCATGGTTGTGTAGCTATGGTACATCCAAATAAAACTTTTTAAGCCCTTATTGTCCTGCCCATACCCATGGAACATACTAAAGAAGCTAGAAAGATGCATATAAGTGTTACCAAATATGAAATGGTAACAAAGAATATAAGATAAAGTATAACCTTGTGCACTTCTGCAGGAAGTATAAGCGGTTGAGGGAGCCAGGAGCAATTTAACCACGGATACATCATGGTATACAAGAAACTAATTGCCTTGGCCATAGAGAGTGCAGTCGACACAGTAATTGTAGTCTTGGGAATATCATAGTCTAGACTTCTCATCAGCGGCTGAAGAAATTCGAAGGTGTTAACAGGAGAACCTACAGGGAAAATTTTGTGGATGATGCTGTCATCTAAATATATTCATTCATAAATGCTTTGGAAAATGGAACAGCTACATTGAAGCTAAGAATACAAAGCAAACAAGAAAGGTACTTCGTGAAGATGCATGCTTTCAGGTTTGTCTGTATGTGGCAAACTCAAGTATTACTCTCAAGATAAAAATTACAGACTAAAGCATTTCCACAAGGATTTTAAGGATCTTCTGGAATAATAAACATGAGTAAAAAACATTTGATTGAGAACTACGGGAATTTACCATCAGATATGAAGTATGCTTGCCCTGCAGCGATAGGCTGTCCATTTTTATCATCCTTGACTTTCAATAGTCCCATGCTTGCTAATAGTAGAGCAATTACTAGATTGTCCACATAAATCCAATCAGTTTTCACATTCCCATCACCAATTCTAAAAAGAAGAAGGCCCATCTTAGCCATAGAGATTATCCTGGGAAGATGCCTCTCTTCTCCTGGTCCATATATAGCTGCAGGACGAATGGCACAGGTATACAAACAGTGCCCATTCTTTTTCCTACACCAACAAGAAACAAATAGGGGAATCTGATGTTCAGATCAAAGTAGACTTGTGCAAGTACACAATTGGCATGCTATTTACATATTTTAAACTACATAAAGAAATTAACATTACAAAATGGCATTGTGTTACTGGTACATGCTCTTCCTAAAACCAACAACTCACAAATCACCAGGCATTCAAGATTACCTACTTGGAAGGGCGACCATTGCTCTTCAAAACCAGCTGCTCTGCAATGGATTTGGTGCGGCCATAAGAGCCCAAGTGATCATCCACAGGGAAGTATGACAAAGCCTCATTGCCATTAAGAATTTTCTGACCCCCAAAGACCACATTGTAGGTGCTCATATAGACAAGCCTCTCAACGCCCAGGTCAAGGCAAGCATCCAAGATATTGCAAGTGCCATTTATATTAACCTCATCCACAAGCCCAACTTGTAGCATCTCCTTCCCTGACATGCCACAGGATGCAAGATGGAACACACAGTGCGCACCTCGCACACATTTTTCCACATCCCGCTTCCTCCGCACATCCCCTGCATAGTCCAACAAAAATCCGGAAACCTGGATTCAATAAACTAGCATCAAAATTGACTACATGCCATATAAATGACCCAGAAATATAAATTCAATTAAAAAAAAGAAACTACATACCCTATAAAAATACAGAATCCAGATTTTGTTTTTAAAAAAGAGAAACGTCAATATTGACTAAATGGCAAATAAAAAAAACCGAAATCTGAGTTTTCTAAAATAGCACCAAAATTGACTAGAGAAGTATCACCATATAAAAAAAACAGAGACCTGAATTCAATAAAATGGCATCAACATAGACTACATGCCATGTAATAAAAAAACCCAGAAATGTTGTTAATTTAATAAAATAGCATCAAAATTGACAGCAAACCATGTAAGAAAAAACCCACAAATGTTGTTAATTTAATAAAAATAGCATCAAACTTGACCTCAAAATGCCAAATAGTAAACAAAGGATTCAATTCATTAACAGAGGCAAAATCGTATAGAATAGGAATTTGAATTTGATAAAGTACTTACAGAATTGACTACACATACCACGCACAAGAGAATGTTAATTAAGCAAAGGATCCCCAGTGATGATAAGAGGGGGGGAGAGGATTGACCTTGGAAGGATCGGACGTGGTTGGAATGGAGAAGAGGGGACCAAGCAGAGACGGATCGGAGGTCTAGAGATCGGACCTCGAGGGCGCCGCGCCGGACGAGCTCAAGACAGAGGGTGGCACCGACGAAGCCAAGGCCGCCGGTCACCACGAACACCTTCCCCTCGATCCCTTCGTTCTCGCTCAAGTGCATTTTTTTTGTCTCTTTTTCCGCTTTTGCTTTCGAGCGGCAAGTGGCAACTCAGATCGATGCGGCGCTTCCTTTCTC
>JAVDBV010003603.1:0-14804 GCA_032619315.1 Piper longum
GATTTTAATTTGTTAAATATCATACTTTTAATTATGCGATTACGTCTCGTTTGGCCTCCTCTTTAACAAGGAGAGATTTGATGAGAAACAAACCGAGCCGAGCTTCACTCCTGCATCCAGTGATCAAAATGATGCCATGTTTGTTGGAGAAAATATCATAAACCATTGAATAAACACAAAGATTGCCCTCATGCTAATAGAACTTGAACCCTTCAAACTACACCAAGACATCAAGAACGATGACACTATTTATTATAATCATTTGAACCGGGCAACTGCTTGTATGCTACCGGCACAGTGAAGGGAACTTGAAGGAGAAAGAAGGCAAGTGCCCTGTCCTCCTTATGTAGTCTGCTCTCTCCGACGTCTTGGCAGTTTGCTCTTTCAATTTTGTCTCTGCATTTGCCCTCTTCTCCTCTGCTCTCCTCGTAGTCGAAGCTAGCTTGTTTGCAAGCTTTTCTTGTGCCCGGACTTTTTTTCTCTCTGCCTTCACCTGTGAAAGGTTCACCACTGATGATATGGAAGTTGAACATGAAGGTAGAACACTGAAATAAAAGCCACCCACCAATTTGGTATATAGATTTCATCCGTGACAGAGGTCACAGAGCTGCCATAAACCTCCAGCTGGCAGCTATAATGGCATTGTTTGGATGGTACCTCTATGTCAACTCATCTTAGATGGTTGTTTTCAATGTGGTTGCAGAGCTATGAAAAATGTCACATTGTATTTATTATGTAACAAGGTACTGTTTTGGTGAAATGCAATTGTCAAGGTACTTCATCTCCTACAGTCTTATCAGCCTATTTGATTGTGGGCTGTCACCTTTGAGTGCAAGTGCAAACTTTTTGCATGCAAGAACCTTAAGCTCCTAATATAAAATGTGGGTACTTGCCTAACAGTTTGTGAAGCCTCAAAATCGAAGTTTAATGAATCTAGTGTTGTACGTTGTGTTAATTGAACAAATGCTCTTGTTTCTCCGCTAGGATTGAACAGTGTGCACCACATTCTTCGTCTTATTCTTTCAACTTGCCTAATCGTTTGAGTCTGTTTTTTTATACAACTCTTCTTTTTTACAAGTGAAGAGCATTATATAGTCATATATTATTAAGTGTGATGTAGAGAGGTTTGTGGTAAAACATTAAGAAGTTGCTATAGTAAATACCTCCATCCTCTTAATTTCCATTTCAGCCCTCCTCTTTTGGTGACTCTCCCATGCTTGTATCTTCACCTCTTCCCTCTTATACCTGGTTAGCAACCATGTAGCTTGTCAGCTCTTATGAATGCATAAATTAGGCATTTAAGTAGTTAATCTTAGAACTCAGACAATAGTGGATGAAGAATTTCTTCTATTGGTTCCATCTAATGATCTATGGTGAAATCACCTGGCAGTGTATTTTGCACGCTCTGCTTCATCCCAAGCCATGGCCCTGCTTTCCAAAGAGCTGGTTCTTCTTTCTTCCTCCCCTCTACCATTCTCCTTCTTCCCTCCAATACCCACATCCTCGTTTCTCCCTTCCAACGAGCTATGACTCAAATGGTAAGAATTCACCTCTTGCCCACCATGGCGAGGTCTTCTTGGAGTGGAAGATCTGGAACAAATTGGAGCACTCTTAAGAGATGGAATAGTAGCAACTCTTATTGGAGTAGCTGTTCTTGATGGCTCCAAGCTCGACGCAGGGATCATCTCTGTTCCCATGTCTCTCACACAGACTGGTCTCAACCCGTTTACTGGACTGTTGGTTCGTTGAAAAGACTCACCGCAATCGATCTTCTTCATCTCTCCTTCTTCTTGGCTTCCAGCATCTGATCCCATGGCTTCCAATCCTTCATCAGCACTGGCACAAGAGTCCCTGCCAATTTGTGATGATGGTGCTATTAGTCTCCTGTCCTCTGCGTTTGAATCCCTGGGCTTGCAAGTCTTGTCGTGGTCATGCTCGGCTCCTCCTCTTGAGAGCCCGGCCAGCCATTTCTGGGCATCATCCCATTTGGATGGAGTTGGCTTGACGAGTGATCCCAGTCTGCCCTTAAGCTGTTGATGGATGGTTATGCTGTTACCACCTCCTTTGTTATATTTCATGGCAGGTTGGCTTTTGTTAGAGCTGTAGCACTTCTTGTCCTCAATTCTCCTCATTGCCTTTTTCTCAAATTTTCGTATAGAACTATACAAGAGTTTGTTTGTTGCAGATGAGCACTATAACACAATTGGAATTCAGATTGTAAAACCGCAAGTTCATATAAAAGAAGCAAAAAAATAACGCAAACAAAAGAGTTAATGAAGAGATCAACACTTGGCGCAAAGTGTAGAGCAAATCACAAGATGACACAAAGCTAAGGATGCTTTAATGCTAGCAGAACAATCCACAAAGCAGAAAGATCTAATCTAAAGCTGGAAGACCATCTAGCTATCAATGGTTATTGGATCTAAGAACAGTTGTCATCGTTATCAGAACAACCAAAAAAAAGGGAAAGAAAATAGAAGAGTTCCTAGGCCTATGAGGATTGAAGGAAAAACACCTATACACTAAGCCCCTCGTGGCAGGTACCTCCGTTGGAGAGCATCTTGGGAAGAGGGTGGAGTGGGGTGAAGCAGATGTGAAAGAGTACACTGAGCACGGCTGCTTGGCTCTCAACCCAGAACATGGGAATAAGATAGAGGGAGAAGGATGAGGCAGTTTATAGCAGAGGAGGGAATAACGAGGTTTTTAAATGGTGATATAACATTTCACCAATTACATATAATTAAATATAGAATACATTTGAATAATTTTTATACACACCACACACTCTAAATCCTCCTAATTTGATGCATCTACAAGGTGAATGGATGGCATGAACAATGGTTAATAGAGAGTAGAATTCCAGATCATATGATGCATAGTTATTTTCGTATCATTCGTGAAAAGTTAAAAATTAGTATTACCAACACAAAAAATTTATTAATATGAATGGAAGAGAGTTGAATGATAAGGGTAATTTAACTCAAGTTATAAAAAATACATTTATGTGATTAAAATGAACGGTTAAGCTTATATGTTGTTGATACAGTTGCTCAAATAAAATAATTATTTGAATCAAATTATAACCAAGCATGAAAATATAAAAAACACTTGACTGAATATATTATGCAAGATAATAAATTCAGAATTCACAAATTATTTAGAGTTTAAATATATCGTATGTAAATAAAGGGCGTATGGTTCTTAAGTCGTATTCTTGTTAAGCACAAATGGCAATAACCCAGATGAATATTATAAAAATTTAAAATGAATTTTTTTTAGCTCAAGCAAAAAAAATAAAAGAAAAGAAAAACATATCCACGAATTATGTATAAATGGTGAAGTGAAAACATGAAGTGATAGGCAGACAATGAATTCTTATTTGGAGTGGTATATTTAAAAAAGTTCAGAAGAGGAGAAGGTGATGGGTCTGTTAGAGCATGTGGCGTGGCACCTGGTAGAACAGGGTGGCCCTCGTGGTTATTCATTGGAAGGTAGTTTGATCGGCATGGAATCATGTGGGGTTTGTTAAATACAAGGCTGCCTGCCTAACGCTTCTTCCTGGCTTTGCTTGAGCAGGGAGGACAGACTTAGTTAGGAGTGTGGGGGGCTGTGTTTATGCTCTCCCTCTCAGCTCTCATGGCGGTGAAATGCATGGCAATGAGTTGGGTTTTTTATTTGATTGATTTCACAAGTAAAGAGTTTCCCCATGTGAGCATGTTTTCTCATTGCTGACTTCTATGTTGTTGTTTATCCCTAATTCATGCATTTTGGTTGGAGGCATTCAACAAATTTTATTTTTTATATACCTTTTTTTTGGATTTCATTAAACATCTTGGTCGTGATCATACGCCTCTTCTCAAAATCTTAGTTTATGATGGATGAAGAGGAGTAAGATTAATGCTTCATTTGCATCAAAAGATTAGTATATAGTTATCCGGCGGTCAATTTTTTTTGTAATTTGTTTTACTTATATAACCATTATCTCTGAATTTAATTATTTGAAATTGAATGGACGTAACAGACTTGTCAACCTTTACCAGCGACCATCAGCCTTTTTCAGGGTAGCCTCCTGTTGCTGCTCAGCGGAAAATGGTAGCAGCAGCAGCAGCACTTACCACGGGAATTGGTCTGATGATGCTTGATGCAGTCTTGGAATGATCAGAGGGGAAATGCAAGTGAGAAAGATCTGCAATATGGTTCGTGGCAGTCCACAAGTACAATAAACAGATACCGAAGTACATTAAACCTAACAAATTTGCAAGTGATGGGGAGGAATAACAACTCTTATAATTCCACGAGTAGATTTAATGCCTACGCAAATTTTGCATCAAAAGAGTTGAAAAAAAAAACGCCATTTACTGCATCTGCAACTTAATTGTTACAGAAAGAATCAAGACACAAAACCAGGGACAATTCCATAGCCATCATCATCAGATACATTAAATTTTGTACATGTCACCAGGTATAACCAGGTGTTCAAACAAATTACCAAGAGAAAATAAAATGTAGGAAACATTTTCACTCTTTCCCTCAAAAAAATATCTCCTAAAGGGCAAATCTCTTATGTCTATCTAAGAAATACAGAAACTCAAAAGAATACTCACATGATGGTGCAGTTGCATTTTGATTCTAGTTTCGGAGGCTTCATGCTATTGGGTTTATGAGAAACTACTAGGTTTTGACTCTTTTGAGTAAGAATACCTTGATCCTGTTCATCATTATCTGGTTTTTTTAATGTTGGCTTCACTGCCGATTCTGCCTGTTTATGCTTTGTCTTAGCAGCTTTTGGTCTGAGGTAGTTGTTTGAATCCCTCATGCTGAATCTTGCAAATTGGCTAGCCTTAGATGCTCGACGAACTTCAAGAGGGATGACGGGTCTCTCCCTTTCGATTGCAATTGATGCAGCGTCGTATGCTAAATTATGAACAATTGAACTGCAAAAAAGGATTGTGTCTGTAGCTTCATCTAGAGTCAGGCTTCTAGACTGGCGTCCTTGACTACCAATTTCGACCACTGGTTTCTCTGTCAGAATCGGAAAAAGAATATAACTTATAAACCCCCATATAATATTTAAAATGCATTAACTACCATACAACAATGCCACTTGGTGTCCAATCACCTTAAAGGCAATTAATTGCTTGATAAGCATAGGCTATAAGAAGACCAAATGAGGAAAAAAAAGTTAATACAGGATTAATTTTGCAATAATAAATTAGGCAGGTTAATCAAAGAATAAGAATTCACTGGGAAATACATAACATTGAAGCTTACTTGCCAAACACTTCACACAGAATGCACAACCACACAGTGAAAACTAAGAACAAATTACCGTATAAAGCACAAAATAAAGTACAATGACTAACTTCTAATTTGTCAATAAAATCTTGCACCCAATCAAACAGAAAATTTTGGTACAGAAATCATTCATAGCAATAATAATGACTATCAGCAAAAATACACATCCTGAGGTAAAAGTGGACATCTTCTCAAAAAATATGGATGCGGCCAAAATGGAGTCACAGAAGTAAATATTGTCTCTAAGCCCAGATAGTATGGAGTATGTACTGAACAAAAAAGAAGAAAAAGAAATCATTATTGCAAGACTGAAAAGAAAAGAAGTACTTTTTCAGATAAATTTACCATTGATATCATTTGATCCATTGACGACATTTGCCTCTGAAGCTGGAGGTAAATAATCTTCCTCACTCATCGAGGAAGGCAATGGCTGTTCAGACACGCAAGCCATGCGGTCCGAGTGCTGAGATGCATCAGCATCAACAGGTCGATCTAATTTGCAGTCATCTTTGTGTTCCATTTTGTTGCTCTGAAGAGGATCACAAATAACGTCAAGACAAGGAGCAGAACAATTCTCTGTGTGAGCTTCAATCTCCTTATTCTCTACGTGAACATGAGATTCAGCTGCTTCTAAGGCATTCCCATTATCAGGAAAAAATTCTAAAGTATTAAAGTTGTCACAATCCTGATTACTGCCTCCTTGTACAACCAAAGAACCCCTTACATCAATATGATGGACGGAGCTGGACAAATCTGAAGCACAGCAGTCAACTTCCCTCAGGTGATCGGGCTCTTTTACGTCTAGAACATCACAATCTTTAGCTACAAATCCCAAGTCTTCCACACCTTCAATTCCCAAATTTCTTGCAGCTTCATCAATTCTATCTTCAACAAACCCTTCAGAATAAACCGTGGCTTCATAACAACTATCAGAACATCCAGACACAGATGATCGGCTACTCAGAAACATTCTATTAAAATCATCTCTCACGATCTCCATGTCTACTTTCTTGCCACCTAAGCGCTGTTGAGCGTGAGAGTTCAAATCAATAGATGAGGAAGCCGAAGCACCACCTTCTACACTATAGCTTCTACAGTTTAGGCTCTCTCTCGTAAAAGAAAAATTGTCACAGCTGATAGTTGAAGCTGTAAATGATCTACCCTGAACAACAGGCCACTTTGTACTATTAGACCTTTTAAGCAATACAGAAATACCTAAACCCTCGGAAGAATCAGTTTTAGAGCTTGAAAGGCCATTAATAGAACACGGTTGCAGCTCTAATTTCATAGAACCTGAATCATCAGTACCCAACTCTAGTGAATCCATGCATTCCAGATGTTTTAAACCGTGGCCCTCTTCCTTAAAGTTGTCCAAAGATGGAAGCATAACTTGTGAGGAACTTGCATCTAAGAAACTGGATTCTATTAGCATTTTTACAACAGCAACATCAAAATTCGTCTCAACTACAATATTTGTTTCCATCTTAATCTCACTCGTTATATTATCACAGGAAATAGATGCAGGGGTTGCTGGACTTTCAGCTGTCACTCTACATCTTGCAGAACAGCTTGGACAAACATATGAATCATCATTCATACGAACTGAATTTACAAATTCCCTGAAACAAAAAGAACAAACTACCACAAGATTGCCAGAGACAACTTTGGAAATGTCATCAGCAACGAGTAGAGAATCAATTCCAATATCAGTTGGAGGCCGATTACCATTAATTTCTGTATCATATATTGACTCGGCTTGGTTTGAAGTGCTTTGCTGCTCGGCAGCTACACCACCATCAACAATGGCAATCCTATTTCCCTCGTCTACACTATCCAGTACAACTATTTCATCATCTTGATTCTCCGGGTACTGTGACTTCAACCATTCAGATTTTGAATCATCCCGGTCATGTTCACTACCCTCTGCATCAAGGGTGACACAAACACCTGGCTCGGAACTAGCATTACTACTAGTTGTGATTGATGAGTTCATTGACATTATTGCAGAGTGGGCTGGATTGGCCTTCCCAGAACAAAATGTGGAAGATGGCACACTTGATAAAAGTGGCCTGAACATGTTTTGAGGCCCTTTATGATTATCCTGCATGGGAAAAGGTAATTAGCAGACATATAGAACATCTTGTTACTGCTAATATTTTCCCCATTTGTGAAATCAATTTCAACAATGCTTATTTGTTGCCAGACTTTACGTAAGAAAATGGATGGAAATCAAAACCCTTAGATCTACTGTGTCCTTTATCCTAAATATTAACAGTATGACTCTTTCTGGTATGTGCAAAAAAATGATGAGTTAAGAATAAAATCCCATAGCACAGCCATATGAATATATAGTAATATATGCAAAAAGTAATGACCATGGACCTCCAGAATAAGTGAGAGAAAAAAATACCATTTGCCGAATAGCATACTCAAATGATCGCTTAGGAGCAGAACCTGCGGACAATGCTCTATTCGACCTCTTCGAAAAGCCAATATTTCTGCTCTTAGCGGCGGATTCAGGATTTCGAGTAGTATACTGCTGTGTCAACATAACTGGTACAGACTGCAAAGTGTCTGTATCATCATCTCCAGATGAGGCAACAGAGCCTTTACTGTGAGAACTAAACCTGTCTGGGTCGAAACTACGAGAAGAACTCACACTCCTTGAAGCAGTTGGTGACATGGACTGCCTCCGGTATTTTGAGAAAGATGCATCTTTGCTACTTCTTGATGCAGGGGATGAACCGCGCACATGAGAAGCTGGCCGATCCGATGTTGATGTTCGAAGATTAGGTGGAGGGTCTAAGGAGAAGCCAGGAAGAGCAGTCTGCCATGCTCGAAGTTTGGGCGAGGCAGAGTTCCCACGAGTTGCTTTTCCTGGAGAGGTTCCACATTTTCCAGCAGAAGATGGATTAGCACTTGAACCAGTGTTCATTCTTCGAAGGGTCGGGGTTGATGATCGAGGGGTAGTGGATGAAGGGTTATTTGGACTAGTAGGCCTTTTAGTAGGGGTGCCTGATCTTAATAAAGGTCCTGGACTAGTATGGGATGCAGAAGAAGGCCTTCCGAAAGACATGTAACTGTTATTAGAAGATCTTGGGGATGGACTTAGTCGATTAGGGCTAGCACTGGTTCTCCCACTTCTGGTACTCTTCTCTGTCTGAAAGTTTCCGGCAAATCAGCCAAATTAATCAAACAAGCTCGAAAAAATCACAATTATTGTGGTCAAGTGGCATACCATGGATGTCCTGGATATATAAATCGGTTGACTTCGAGGTCTGCCTCTTTGAATCAAATTAGAGGGTGGCTTTTCATACTCATCATCCAATGATGGGAACAGAGGAGTGTCAGGAGGTGTTAGAAGCCTATGTAGATGCAGCAAAAAAATAGTTTAATTCAGACGAGCAGGCTTCAAAGCCTAATTTTTTATCTCCCCCTATAACTATAGATTACAATGCTCATTAGAGGGAAAGAAAGAGAGAGAGAGAGAGAGAGAGAGAGAGAGAGAGAGAGAGAGAGAGAACAAAACTCACCAGTCATAATCATTCTTATCCCCCTCGGCGTAAAGCAGATCACTGCTCTCCCCTCTCGCCGGAATGTTCACTCCCAGCTTAAACTCCGACAAGTGCTTCAATTTCGTAGCTATTTGTCAAACACAACCCATTTACAGCCAAGAAAAAAAGTCTCATTTCAAACAAAAACAAAAACAAAAAACAATGCTAGCAGCTACTACCAAAATTGAACAAAGCACAAAAAGAACTGACAATTCAACACCTTCAAACTCAGACAGTCCCACCACAAGAAGAGATCTAGCAACTTACGAAGCGAGGACTCAATGTCGTCCGACAAATGAATCAAGAAGCTCTCCCTCTCCCTATTCTGCATTTCGGCGAAGAGGGCAAGCTCATCATCCTTCTCTTTCAGATGCAGGCCACCCTCAAGGCTCCGCCCGCGCTTGTGATTCAACTCCCGCGACGGCGAGAACCGCAATGCCGGGGACGGCGGCATCTCCGCCCCCCACCACCGACCACTCTAAAAACCGTCCCCAAAACCCCAATCCACCACCGCCCCACCCAATTCCAACCACGACCCCCACATTCCCCCCCAATTCACACCACAAAACAGCAAACCACGCACAAAAATCTCAACTTTCGCAACAGCGCCCGATTTCCCGCAAACGGCGAGATCTACGGCGAATTCCGCCACAACCCCAGCCCCAAACCTCCACCAGCGGAAACCACCGAAGCCCAGAAGCGGATCAAGAGGAAACCGCCAAACCGCACCTCCGCAGTCCGGAAACTCGGCGGCGGCGAAGGCCGAGCGGGTTCTCCGGCGAGGGGCGGCGGCGATCTAGTAGGAGAGTGATGGAGTCGCCATTGCTGTTGTGTTTTTTCTCGGCCATGGGTTTCAGTTTTGCCGGTAAAATCGGGGGAAGATGATCATATTTACGGAATTGCCACTGGGATCGAACTCATCATTAACTCATAATTTGGTGGGATTATGACGCCGTTAATGATGAACGGATGGGGTTAGGGGAGATGTGTTAAATTCTGGTGGGCCTTGTAAGACGCTGTTTAAGTGGATAATAATAATAATAATAATAATAATAATAATAATAATAAGATTTTTGTTAAAAATGGAATCAATACTTTGTTTGCACATTCAACATAAATAAATAAAGAATAATAATAAGTATTAAAATGTTTAAAACTTAATTTTTTATTCATTATTAATAAAAAAAATAATGTTCAGATGAAAATTTAAATTTTTGTTAAATAATTTGTTTGCACATTTAACATAACTAAATAAAGGAGAATAATGGGTATCATTCAAAATGTAATAATTTATTTATTTATAATAAAAAATTAATGGTTAAGACGAAAATCATACATAATGAAGTTTTTGTACAGCATAATTTAACGTTTGAAACGAGCTTAATCTTTACTTACACTATCGATTTTCTCATTTATCTATGACCAAAAATTAATAATTTTTTTTACATACAATTTTTCTACTAAATCACTAATGCAAGAAGCATCAAATTAGGTTTTGGTACGGTTGAATGTAATTATATATCGCGCATTTGTTGTTTGAACTATAATCATCCAAAGAAACAAAATCTTATAATATATTACTTCTCTAATTATGGTAATTACCAACAAATAGTGACTAATCAATTTTAATACCCGGTACTTGTTACCAATGAAAGCAACAACAACATTTTAAGTCTTAAAAGGTCCCTGTCGAAGTCTTGCAATGTATATTCTCCCATCTTCGTTACCAAAAAAAATTTATCGCCAAGCACTTGATAACAAGGAAAGCAACAACAATTTCATATACATAGCAGACACAATTAGGACCCATAAGAGCTGAAAAATATAGTAAGTTAATATATACAAACTATGAATTATCAAGGAAAGTACTGTTGGATATATATCTTATTACACTAAACTTTTTCTATTAATTTTTTCTATATATTAATATAATTCATATAAATATACCCCTCTATACTAATATTCTTTCAATATGTCTCTTATTAACGCATTCAAAGAGAAAAGAAAAATAATATGATGAAAATCAGAATTCTTCATGGCTAATAACTAAGTCTTTATTCGCAGACAAATTTTATCTTTATATTTTATTTTTCATTAACAAAAACACATTAGTGACATATAATATATATTAAGTTTGTCTATATTAGTTGTAAATGATATTGGTGACTTTTATGTAAGCTAAGGAAAAAATTGTATTCTTTAATATATTTTTTAGATTCAGAAAGGCTTATTAAACCTGTTACAAGTTTTTTTTTGAGGTTTATTAAGCCTAACAGTGTATTAGAGGTAAGTAGACTTTGGTCCTTTTAAGGGTTTATTGAACCTAATAATGGTATCAGATGTAAGTAAATTTTAATATTTGTCTATGCCGATGTTATTTTTTGTGAGTTCTACTTAATAATTTAAGGAGAATATTTATTTATACCAATCGTAGATGTTCTCATATATGGGTTATACTTAATAATTTAAAGATAATTTGTTCTATTAAAAAGAAAGTTGTCAAAAAATAATAATTTTGGGGTCTCCCAATATATATATAAGGGGGAGATTATTAAATTTATCTCACGGGGATAATATTTTTTTATTTATATATAAACTTATAAGAAAATTTTATTCTTTATATTATTTTTTTTTATTAAAAAAGATCCACGTAACGTATACGGCCAATAGGGCCTAATATTATACTCCAATTATCAATTTGTACAAAGTCCTCCATTTGGTTACACCAAGATATGATCAAAAGCAGCTTTTGCGCCCATCCGGTCACGAGAGCAGCGAAAGCGAGGGTGCACACATGGAGTGTGACCACATGCAAAGTGAACGCCTACCTAACCACAGCAAAAGGCAGGCAATCCATGGGGTCTTCAACATTATGACCACTCTGAATTGTGAACACTCTCCACCACGGCCACTGTCTTTCTATCTTATATACACACATTTCCAGATATCAATCTCTCTCTCTCTCTCTCTATATATAAAGGATATATTATAATATCCGCCCCAAAGGCCCCCTCAAAATTTGCCTTCCCGGTGATTGTTTCCGGCGAGCAATCAGACCATGTCCCCATGTGAGCTGGGTCATCATCTCCAGCAGTCCCATTGCTCATGTGTCATTGCTCTCTGATCAAGACGATGGGCAAGCATGCGTTCTAGTCAAAGAAAGCGGCTACATGTATTAAATTAAATCTAACAATAATAAAACATGAAACGTTTAAAATTTTAAATAGGCAAAGAGAGACATTTGCCTGGGCATTAAGAATTACGAGCAATTTTCTTGGCTATAATCGGATGACATGCTGGGAAAATTTTAGTTGTTAACGGCTATGGTTAAATAAGTAGAGTATTATAAATAGGGTTATTAATTGAATAAGTTAATTTATGAGTATTTGACATTTGATTCAGTTTAATTCGACTCAAAATTTAGTATCTAAATATTCGAATTCAAACTCGAATCTTACGAGCCGAGCATGACTAAGGTCGTATTCAATTTAACTCGACTCATTTATAATTTAAATTCGACTCAAACTCAACTCATAACTCGACTCAAATTTGACTCAATAAAATAATATATATATATATGCTAATAAGTTTAATTATAACTAATTATATTTATTTATCTACAATAAACTAATAAAAAAATGAGATAATTGAAATAATAAGTATTCAAATCCTTGATTATTGAAGAAGGTTGTGGGTTTAAATTGTCAATTGCATATTTTTAATTGAGTTATACTTTTAATCGAATCAGTTTTGAGCTCACAAACAAGTTGGGTTCGAGTTCGAATACATAAAAAATATTTAAATCAAACTCGAATATATATATTCAAAACTCATTTGATCTCGAATTGAATTCGAACGAACTTTAAACTATTCAAGCCAAACTTGAACGTAAGTAGAAGTCAATTTGCTTGCTCAAAGTGCGTATAAGGAAAGACAATGGCTGCCTTTTAAGCGTAATCCGCAATTTTATATAGTTTTATATGAAGTCTCGTTTAATTATATAAACCATGCATGCATGGCCGTCTTATCCTTTCGGATCATTTTTCGTTCATTTTATGTCTCCATCACAGTTTTTCAACAAATATCATGAGGTCACATTTACACCTAGCATTGTTAGTTTGGTTTTTTAAAACCATTGATTTACAAATGTGCAGTTTTCAATGAGAGGTTTTAGAAACTAGATGTAGGTGACCACTTAGCTAGCTGGCTTTGTTTAATTACTTGTTATACATATAAATATCTATAGTTCTGCATTGAGTGACAACACAACTATATTATTTTTTGAACTAGTTATATAAATCGTTCCACACGGGTCGCATATATTATCAACAATAAATTGATTCCCTCTCTTCCATACAAATACATATCATGAATTAAATCACTTGTACCTGTTTAATTATTTCATCAATTAATTGATTAGCTGCAACTGCACTAAATAAAAAAACCAACGATAGATAACGACCCAATACATATCTCTCTTTTTCTTCTATTTGTATGTAGTTTAATAAATTGCTACAAGTACTATTTCATAGTTTTTAACTATTGAGTAGTACGTGCAATATGTACTAAGTTTTTCAAGTTCCTGCCTCGACTTGACTTTTTCAGCTCCCGTGCATGTCAAAACATTACAAAGCAAACAAACATGATATCATGGCCGTTCCTCTTTTCGTCTCTTAACAATGCAAACAGTTAACATAACAAGCATGAATGCAAAATACAGGCAGGCCCATATATTGGGAATACAATTCAATAGTTGTTAGCTAGTCTTTTCTCAACCAGCTTAATTTACCAACACAAACTAGCTATGAGGAAGTGCTCACCGTCCACAAGCATATGAAATGCATTCTTATCCAAGATCTCGAAATGTATTCTTTCAATAAACATGTTTTGTTAGTATTAATTTACCCACGACATTGAAGGTGTTTGGGTTATGATAATATTTAGAGATGATTTTTATGAAGGCATATATATATATATATATTATTTTTTTTCCTTTTTTCTTTTGACATAGTTGATAACTATTGGCTACCCTTCGGTGTGAACATGGTATCTAAAATTTGGGTCTCGTTTGTTGGGCTTTCATGTGTAAACCTTATTAGTCCCACTAGGTCTCTTAATTGGGCTAGTTCTTCCGTTGCTCTCATAAGCCCAACTGTCTTAAGTACTGCGGAAATAACTAAATCAAATCTATAGAAATATCGAAAATTTCGGTAAAAAGTATCATTAATTATTGGGATATATGATCAACATATTTGTGCATAATGCAGTTGCATTTCTTGTAAATGACGTTGATTTTATCCTAAGCCAATTTATAGCCTCAGTTCCTTACACACTTACAAAAAAATTAATTTATTGAGCATTTCTATAAAGGAGGTATGCATGATTTGATGCAATATTAATCATAAATTACCATCTTTCGTACTAAGATTTTGTCTTTTTTTTAAAGTGAGGTTTCCTATGGTCCGGTTTGATTTGGCATTATTGGTTTAAAATTACCTGAATTTAGTGTAGATCTAACTCCATATAGTGAAATTATATTTTCCTTCTAAACAAAGAAAACCTAACTATGGAAAATATCCATAATCTTTTGCTAACACTAGCTAGAAAAATAGAGTAGTCTTTTAATTTACGTATTTGACAAAGCGTATTTCAAGAGAATAGAACTTATTTACTACAAAATTTATCATCAACCTTATCATCTTGCTCGCTTTTATTCAAATGTAGGCTCATTTAACTCATTATTCAGTCCCAATAATTTTAATAAATAAACACGTACCAACCCAACATTTTGATTAAAATTTTTTTTTCAAAGCTAAAATAATATTTATCTTTTTAAATTTTTAAATGGTCAATATAGAGGGTTTGTGCCGGCACGAAAAGACTATAATACCCTTACATTGGCCCCATACCTTCCCGCACGTGCCCCTCTCCGCTCGCGTGCTGCCCGCGTTCGAA